>JAXCGZ010018337.1:0-5000 GCA_037179515.1 Halocaridina rubra | reverse complement strand
CGTCAATACTTTTCCGGGACTTCATCATGTCTCAGGCACATGAGTCCTTCCGTAGGGCATACCATAGTATGATATTCATCAAGAGAATCTCCACTTAGGAAATTGTATGGCAGACCCTCGATTGAACATCCGGATTGCAATGGAATGACGCCTTTCTATTATTTTTTTTAAGAGAGAAGTCTATCGCCTTGCTCGGGAATACTGTAAATTAGTTAGACGCTTCGTTCTCTTCGGCCAATAGAATCATTTCCATGTTAGTAGATACTTGTGGTAACAGTATGTGAAGTTGTCCCATCTGGGTATTGTGACGACGATAGGGGATCTCTTTCTATTGTTTTTATTTCGAACATCAAAATCATTATATAGAGTTTTTGCATGCAGAGGGACTTTTTGCTGGAATGATAATTTCCCAAGCTCTGAATCTTGATGGCAAAGTAACCATTCCCTATTCAGTCTCATTAACCTTGTGTTCTTTTTTCAGTATCTTAAATTCATGCTTTTCTAATGCAGTTGCCATATGACTGTAGTTAATCTGCAGTGTCGGATAATAGTCTTCATATGTAGATTTGCACATATTTCATACCAAATAAGATGAAGCACCCTTCAAAATGTTCTGTTTATGTTATTGTATTCTACATTATCTTGGGCAATCATAATCTTGCATTTTTGTCATCCTATGATTGATTCCAGATGACGATTACAATTCCAGATATTTTAATACCTGAAGACTCAAATTAATATTTATTGCGTCTTGTCATTTCTTAAGCTCCTCTGGTAGGTATGACCTCCTTGCATTTTGAGTCTAAGTCTACCTCGCCACTGGTTTATGTCATCACAACTTTCATAACCCCATGAATGATTAGCATAGGCGGCATGTTGACATTTGTACTCTGATCATAAAAATTTATCCAGCAGGGCAGACATATCTATAAAGTACTTAACTGTGGCAACAAAGCCATCCTGAGTTGCTCCTTCAGCTGATATTATTGTGACCTTCTTCCTTCTGGTTCATCCAATAAATAATAGAGTTGCTGGGTTTCTAAAGGTGTTAATTAGATATAGTGAGAAGATGGTGCAGCTCTTTTGTGAACTGGGTTTAAAGCATTCGTCGCGTCAACAAGAATTATGACTACTGTTGTGAAGTCAGAGAATCTGAAAGAGGTATTGCATCCATCCTTTGATTTTTAAAGCTGAATAATAATAATAATAATAATAATAATAATAATAATAATAATAATAATAATAATAATAATAATAATAATAATAACAATAATAATAATAATAATAATAATAATAATAATAATAATAATAATAATAATAATAATAATAATAATAATAAAAATAATAATAATAATAGTAAAAATAATTATAATAAAGCTTTGTACAAATTTCTTTAGCAACTCTAATAAAGAGAAATCTACAGATCTCAGGAAAAGGTTATCTTGCTGACTTGTAATATGCTGACTTCGAACTAATGCATCAAATCCGTTCCAGAGTGAAATATTAGTTTCATCATGATAGGTTACCTTTGTTTCGAGGCTAAGCGTAATTAAAAATCAAAATTTTTCTTATCTTAATTAATTTTATTATTAATGAATGTCAGATGAAGGTGAATTCAGCTGAGCTAATAAGAGAGGAATGATAAACTGTTCCAGAATCAGATGAATTCTCTTTCGACATAAGAGATAGAGACACAATAAGGAAAGAAAAAAAAAAGACAAAGAGATATTAAGATGAAAGGCTGAAAAAATCCAGGTGGTAACAATCATTTTAGAAGATTGTCGTATGACCTCCGGTACGCCGAAGCCAGAATCTGAAACTGTAACAAGTCGTGAAGAGAAACGTGAGAGGCCAGAGGTCAAGGGTGAAATAGAATACTCTCCCAATTGTTTTTCTTCGGTACGGTCAATGTTTGTAGAAAGTGTCAAGTAGATATATGACCGGAACCATGAGACTTAGCATCTGGCATCGAGTACCCGGTGAGGATGAAAGGCCCGGAAGTTAGCCATTTCCTGAACAACAAGAAACACAAACATGTGGCCCATACATATGTACATGCCCTGGAGAGTTACCCAATAGCCACGCTCTGACCTGGAACTTTTCCGTTCTATAGGTTTGTTGAAACAGCTCCGCCCCAAAATAGGGGCGGACTCCACTTCGAACCTGGCGTTGATTTGCAGGACTAGATGTCACTCGAGTTCATTGGCAGGATTGGATGTCAAGCCACGCCCTGCCCCGGGGGTATTTCAAGAACCACCCAGGGCAGACACAGTTAGTTAGAACTTTGCCAGGGGCACGAATAGATCATAGATTGTGATAGTCATAGGGTGGGGGCATTGAGGCGTCAAAGATGTGTTGTACTCTAGAATAAATTAAGATAAAGGAATCACTGCTTGTCTATTCTTACCTTGTACCCGTCTGGTACTAATAACTATAATCGGAGTGAGAAACGCTCCGACAAATGGTGGCAGCGCAGTACGGATCATCACGCCTGGAAAACATAAGAAGAGACTCTCATATCAGAAGAAACCAGTGCGAAGAAAAGAAAATAAGAATGGCAAAAGCAGAAATCCAACATCTCCCAATTCAAGAAATGAGTGACGAGGCAAAACACCGGAGAATTCTCGAACTGGAGGAGCACGTGCGGCACCTACAAACTCCTGCCGATGCCGCTCCGTCGAGAAGGAACTTGGTCGACGCCGACAGAGAAACCGACGCCTCAAGCATCGACGAACAGCCTGCCGCTCCGAGCCCCGTGGTGACACAGGGAACGCAGCAGGACAAGCCCCCACCCCGTGCCCTGGTTGTAAAGGAGCCTCGAGTCAAAAATTCACCTTTATACCTCGATGGCGCAAATGTAAAAGACCTCGAATGTCCGTCCATAATTCCCGCGACCGACTTCCTGAAATACTTGGGTCTGCGGATGAGAAGTGACGAGTGGTCAAACAGAGAAACTTTTAAGGAACTATTCCTAAGATATTTCTTAGTAAGCCGAAGTGTGACCGGAGCATTGAGTGAAAATGCCCATTACAAGAAGTATAAGTTGCCAGATCCGACCAAGAAGACGCCGATTCGTCGATTTTACTCGAGAGAAGAAGGAGAACCCCCTCCTTCCTTGCCTTCTGCCATGAAGTTCTTCAGGACCACCTCCTTAAAATAGCTAAGTACTTGTGATCTGTATCCAGTGAGTAATGGGACAATTATTAAAAGAAATTGAGGTCGGTGGACGCCGCCATTTTATCTTGTAGTTATGCTTTGACTCAGCCAACCCGCCTATGAGGGGTGTGGCGCCTAATAAGTAGATAAAAGTAGAATTTCTGTACCCATTACTAACATGGATAATTTGTACTAATAGCTATAAGCAGTAATAAACTCCATTTTTTGTTATAATTTGAGTAATGTAAAGAAATTGCGTTGGAAGTGTGTTCCATTTATTTGTATTAATGCTTAGATTGAACTTTAAGAACGCGAATGTATCGATTTTTAATTGAAAAATTTAATGCACGTGAAATCACTATTACGGTATATTAATTTCTTAAGTGTAAGAATTATAGTGAGTAATATACTTGAATCTGCTTTTAAGGTTTTACTTAGACCACGTGTGATTTCCGAGAAAGGAATGCGGAAGTGACCAATCGATCTCCCAACCTCGTTATTATAAATATGTAGTAATTGTACTGATCTTTGATATTTAAAGTACGTGTAAAATCATTTTTATATAAATTTCTTAAAGCGTAAGAAATCGAGTGTTAAGATTACGCCTGTTTCCAAGGTTCTTTCTTTTTTTGTTTGTTTTTTTCTCCGCGGGAGTAATGTTTTAGCGAAAGAAAGACATAAATGACAGATTGTTTTTTTGTGTTATTATGATGAAGAGATTAACATTACGATACGTGTGTGGCATGCTTATTTTGAAGAATAAGAACTTTTGTGATATTATTTAGAGATGAGTTTTTTTTAATTTTGCGCTACGCAGGTGAAAGTAAGAGTAAATTAGAGGAATTTGTGCTGTCCTAGAATAGGGAAGGTTTTTCAGTGTCACCCAAACGTAGCTTCAAGGGAGTAGAATGTTTGTTTGTTCGTTAGAATGGGACTTAGGACTGGTGAGGCAGTCTGTGACCGTGCGGCCCAACCGAGATTTCACCTTTACTCTCCTTCAGGGAGGCCGGGAAAGGGAAACTAACATGTTGTAAATAAAAGGGACTTTCACAGACAGAAAGGAGATGATTGTCTTGAAAGTGATATAGCGAATGTGATAGCGAATGAGTATGAATGACTGGGGGTATAAGGGGGGGGTTGCTCTAGGGGGTGAAATCGCGGAAAGCACCATTAGGAAACATGATTGGGGAGTCTCTGCGAGGGTCGTTCCCCTGCTCCGCCAGGTCCTTCTGCATGCCATATCAGAGTATTTGTATGGGAGGTGATGCGCTGTTGCAATATCTAGTGAGGGATATTTTTGAGAAAATGATTCTCCACCTGCCCAGATATGGTTGAGATGCCAAGTTTGTTTTATTTTTGTTTTGTCCCCTACTCCGCCATTGAGATTATTATTCGATTTCCGAGAGATTCCAAGATAGATGTTACGTGATAAAGGACGTGAATCTATGAATGATACTTTATTTTCTTTGCTAGCTGCAGTATATACATTATTTGTCTGAAGAGATATGTTAGATTGATAAAATAAAACTTTGCGGGTTTTAGCCATGATAATGTTTATCAAAATTATTTCAGCTTGGTCATAAAGAAAGAGTGAGAGCTGACACGAAATGACAACAAGAATGTTACACAGCCGTTTCCCGTATTTGAGAGAGCAGAAGTTGATCCAGAAGCCAAAAGAACAGGGGAGAAAACAGCGCCCACATGCGCACCCCCGTAAAAGCAAACAGACAGAACAGTTATAAGTCGAACTTCTCCCGGTTCTGGAGGAAATTCTGTTGTATAAGTTTAGTTCCTGGGTTCATCCAGTGAGGACGTGCTTCCAGTAGCTCCAATCTTGACCAAAC
>JAXCGZ010018336.1:0-18945 GCA_037179515.1 Halocaridina rubra | reverse complement strand
AGCGTTTCTTTGCCTCTTCCGACCTGAAGCACCCTCTGTAGTCAGGTCTAGGCTGTCCAGCACCAACAAACTTTGGTTAACATCTGGTTATCAGAAGGATAAAGTAAAGTGAAGTGTAATACTCATTGATCATTTATTTTGATCATTCTCCAAAACAAAAACACTATTGGCAAAAGCAATAAGAAAAATCTAAAAAACTAAAGAACATGGACAAACTCAATCAATCCTAGGTAATCAAACATGCACTCATCAATTCGATTTTTGTTGTTGCTTATGTATGACTAGTTTCTCAAATCATGGCCATGTGTTGGCCAGAGCCACCCTTTTATCAAGGTGCAAACCATCTTGAGTGACTGGAGAATGCCCTATCACACAGGTAGGTAGTTGGAAATGGAAGGATCATCTCCGACTCGGACCTCGCCAGTCCAGAGTACGCTACCAACTGATCACACCAAATACCAGACTGCAGTAATGTACGGAATTTAGTTTGAAAACTCTGGTCCACCTGCAGATCAATAAGCTCCTCCTTCAGGTTGTCAGCATCACTCTTGTCCGCCAGGAAGTGCTGCTGAATTCATTCCTGAAATGTATGATCCTTGGAAAAGTACTTTGCTATGGTAGTCTCTAGGTGTGAGGAGTGAGTAGCAATATTTTCTACAAGCATGGAGCTGTTTGTCTTATCCCCCAATTTCTCTTCAAGGATAGGAAAGCTTCCCACACTACCTCCCTGGATTCGATGCTTCCAGAGTGAGAACTTTCTCTTGTAGGCTTCTACCTTCTGTACAAACATTATTACTAGCAAATAGACTTTGCATGGACAAGCTGAGGTCATTCAAATGACTGAAAATATCTGCAATATAGGAGAGAGAAAATATGAACTCTTCGTCCTCGAATTTTTCAGTGAAATTACTTTAATACTCTCAGAAAAAAAATATTGCAATCTCATCATTGAGCTCTGCAATGAGAGGTCAGGATTTTCCCATGGGAGAGCCACTACTCTTCTGTGTGGAGGAGAAAAACTTGATTTACAATAATGTTGCTATGTATCTCCAAAGACTGCATGAAGGCTTAATTGAACAAAAATAAAAAGGGAGGTGATAGGGTTACATCATTCCACGCCCATTCCCACTCCTACTGCCAACCATTCACAAGCAAGAAAAATCTTTTAACCCATTTTTTCATAATTAATACAGTTATGATCATGAAAATGCTTACAGCTTTCATTGTTGGTAAAATATACTAACGAAAACATGCATTCTTTACATATGCAGTATTCATGTATACTATGTCAAAATACTTTAGTAGATCTTGGATATGCATGTTATATACATTATATCTTTCACATTCTCTGCTTCTGACATAAAAAGGATATTTAAAATAAGTGGCAGAATTTGAATGATAAAAGTTTTGAGTGATATCTATTCTCTTAGATTACATTCCACTTGGATGAAATGTATACAGAACTACATAAGAGAGAGAGAGAGAGAGAGAGAGAGAGAGAGAGAGAGAGAGAGAGAGAGAGAGAGAGAGAGAGAGAGAGAGAGAGAGAGAGAGAGAGAGAGAGAGAGAGAGAGAGAGAGAGAGAGAGAGAGAGAGAGAGAGAGAGAGAGAGAGAGTCAAAGTCAAAAGTCAAAGTAAAAATTCTTTATTCCATCAATAATAATGGTTATTGCACAATAGGTACAATACAATAGTTATATAAACGTAATTATAAGCAGATTATTAAGAGGATATTACATTAATGTCATAGATAAAAGGACTGTATATAATTTCACCGCCATCACATAACATACAAATGTAATAATAATAATGATAAAGTATAAAAAGATAAGACAGGACAAAGCTTAGGCCTTGAATAAAATTTCATGAGGTTGCTATTCAAAGAGGACATCGACTAACATCGCATAAGACGAAGCTTAATCCCTCAATAGAAGTTTCATAAGGTGGCCTTTGAGAGAGGATATTGTCTGACTGCATCTTATGTTTTGTGGTAATTGATTCCATAGTTTAGGTCCCATAACATTTAATGCTCTAGCTCCTGTATCAGTGTTTGTTCTTGGGATATAAAGGGTGTCCAGACTTCTAGTGTTGAATCTTTCCCCACGAATCTGAGCTACAGTTGGCAAAGTGAAGAGCCAGTCTGGAATAAACTTGTGATGAATTTTGAAGGTTAAGAGGCACATTTCATAAATGTATTTCTCATCCATTCGGAGCCATTTTAATTTATCATATATTGGGGTGACATGGTCATGTTTGAGGGCGCCCCCTACAGCAACCTTAGGAGCGAAATTCTGCATTTTACTTACTCTGCCCATTTGTGTCTTATTAGTTGAGCCCCAAACTCTCAAGCAGTAGTTTAAGATACCAAGAACCAAGGACTGCACCACCATGACTCGACATTCAAAGTTGAAGCTATCACTTACACGGTTAATAAAGAGAAGTGTACCTGTAACCTTTTTCTGCAATTCATCGATATGAACATTGAAAGCTAAAAGGTTGTCCATATGTACTCCAAGGTTTTTGACACTTTGTGATGGAACGAGTGTGACATCGCCGAGTCTTAAATTGATATTATTTGGAATGCGGGATATATACTGCCTTGAGCCGAAGAAAATGAGTTGAGTTTTGCTCTCGTTTAAAAGAAGCCCATTCTTATTGAAATAAGCTTTAGCACTAATTAGAACCTCTTTCGTTTTTTGTAGCAATTCATTAGTTTTATCAATCTCTCCTGTCAGTTAGATCTGAGTGTCATCGGCATATATAACAAGGAGGCAGTCACGAATATATAGGCAGATCATTTATGTAAATAAGAAATAGTAGAGGCCCCAAGATCGATCCCTGAGGGACTCCAAACTTTATTTTCTGAGGAGAGGATATGGCTGATCCAATGCGTACTGACTGAACTCGATTTTCAAGATAGTTTTCAAACCAGAGTGAATCAATATTCAAATCTTCGCATTTTTTAAGTAAAATTTGATGGTTGACGCTATCAAATGCTTTAGATAGACCAAGAAGCAAGAGTAGGGATATTTTCTTGTTTTCAATGTTTTCATAAATTTTATTGGTAACTGAGAGCAAAGCTGTTTCAGTGGAAAGATTTGGTCGGAAGCCATGTTGGTTTTTTGCAAGTAATTTATTAGATTCGAGAAAATCAATCAATTGGTTCGCAATTATTTTTTCTAGTATCTTTGAGAGGATGGGCAATAGAGAAATAGGTCTGTAGTTTCCAACATTTTCAGCATCTCCGTTTTTAAAAACTGGGGCCACAATGGAATGCTTCCAGAAATCCGGATGAACACCGGTTACAATGGATGTATTCATAATTGTAAGGATATAGTAAATGGTAACGGGTAAGGAATCGACCAAGAATCGAAAAGGTATCCCGTCAGAGCCATAAGAGTTTGTTGCGTTTAAACTCTTAATGATCAGTATTAAAGTGTTGATGTCGACTGGCTGTGGCCTAAATTTATTCAAGTTTCTTGTTGGTAATGAAGGACGATTATTCATAAGTAAATTAGAATCTATCGGATTTTCTTGGGATTTCCTGAAAGTGTTTTCTCCTATCATGGCAAAGAGAGAGAGAGAGAGAGAGAGAGAGAGAGAGAGAGAGAGAGGAGAGAGAGAGAGAGAGAGAGAGAGAGAGAGAGAGAGAGAGAGAGAGAGAGAGAGAGAGAGAGAGAGAGAGAGAGAGAGAGAGAGAGAGAGAGAGAGAGAGAGAGAGAGAGAGAGAGAGAGAGAGAGAGAGAGAGAAGCACAATAAGTGACAAAGAATGGAGAGAGATTTTAAAGTAAAATAAGAAGAAATGACAATAACTTTTTTATCCTATCCACTATTGCTTGATTACAATATTCCTTACCTTTACTGCTCCCTGGCGCACCACCTGCCATATATTTTCCTGGTACTCTCAAAGAATTAAAATAAATCCTGGAATCAAAGTAAAAAATAAAACTTGATTTGAACTACAGTAAAAGCAAGACCTTGTATCCCTTAGTAATAAGGATTAACCTTAGTATCACTAAGATAAAAATGCATATATTACCTAATGGTTAACTAATTTCACTTTCATCATGTGTTCATGACTATAACGTGGAAAATTTGGTAAGCATTTGCACCATGCAATCCATCTATGGTGACATTCAGTGACCAGTATTATTGCTTGACCACAAAAACAAGCCCACAAACTAAACAAGCATCACACTTTCCATCACTAACACAACAAATTTACTGACACAACACAACACCCAATATCTGGAGGCATTGTGTTATTAACACAATCCTTAAACCCAACAAATACCCTTTGCTACCCTCTTCACGTTATTCCATTACACAACTCTGCATTCCCTCCAAAGGAACAAAAACGAGTAATCTATCTACCTATCTACCTTGGCTGTTTCCCCCTTTAATTGGGGGGTAGCCGACATCAAAAAGAGAAAACAATAAGGGAATTACTTTGCTCTATGGGCAATGACGAGGGAGCTAGCGACCATTCCATTGGCACTGCTGGAGTGCCACAGCCCATCCTCCAAGCTCTTCCATAAGCTGTGTCGCTTCACAACTGCCAACTCCCCTACTGACCCTACCACAGGGCTACCTCTGTAAGATGCAGCCCCGTGGTAACAGCAGATGCCCATCAGAGCTGCGTCACAATCGCTCGCCACTCATTCCTATTCCAAGCACGCTCTCTTGCTTCCCTCACATCCATCCTCCTATCATTCAAGGCTCTCCTTACTCCATCCATCCACCCAAACCTAGGCCTCCCTCTAGCATTTCTCCCATCAACTCTCGCATTCATCACCTTTTTCAGCAGTCTTTCATCATCCATCCTTTCCACATGGCCAAATGATCTCAGAACATTCATATCTACTATGGCTGCAATTTCTCTCCTCACACCCGTTCTTGCTCTCACCACTTCATTCCTAACCCTATCCAACCGAGATACACCAATCATACTCCTCAGGCATTTCATCTCAAGCACATTTAGTTTCCGTCTCTCACTTACTTTCATACCCCATAACTCTGATCCATACATCACAGTTGGCACAACCACATTCTCATACAAAACTTTCTTAACATTCATTTCCAACCCTCTATTATTCATCACTCCTTTCATTGCACCCAACACTTTACATCCTTCATTCACTCTGTGACACACATCTTCTTCCACTCCACCATTTGCAGCTATAATCGAGCCTAGATACTTAAACTGATCAACTTCCTCAAGTGTCTCTCCATTCAACATAACATTCAATCCAGAATAATTTTCATTTCTTGTACACCTCATAACCTTACTCTTTCCCACATTCACTCGCAACTTCCTTCTCTCACACACCATTCCATATTCTTACACTAACTGACACAGCTTCTTCTCTGAATCTGCCACTACCACAGTATCATCTGCAAACAGCAACTCATTCAGCTCCCACTCGTTATCATCCCCATCTACCATTCTCAAACCTCGACCACGCACGCGCTCATTCACGTCTCTTATGACTCCATCAATATACAAATTGAACAGCCGTGGTGACATCACACATCCCTGTCTCAGTCAAACACTCACTGGAAACCACTCACTCACTTCATTCCCTACCCTAACACAAGCTCTACTGCCCTCATACAAACTCTTCACTGCATACAACAATTTACCATTAATTCCATATAATCTCAAAATATTCCACATTGCTTCTTTAGCAACTCTATCATGCGCCTTCTCCAGATCCAAAAATGCATAATACACATCCTTACCCTTTGCTAAATATTTCTCACATAACTGCCTATTTATAAAAATCTGATCTATACACCCTCTACCTCTCCAAAAATCACTCTGCACTTCCGCGATCACATTATGCCTCATATTCCTAAAGCCCCATGATAACATAGTTTCTGACCATCATAATTAACAGACACTCGTCTTACAGACCTAACACAAAATTTTTTATATGGGATCAATTCATCTAGGCCATATCATATTAAACACAAGAATATTCGCCAATGCCATCCTCCACCATAGCTTCACAAACAGAATTATCAAAACAAACATGCTAAATAACAACCAATAACACCGAAAGATGGCTGACTAATTATCTCACAGGCAGGTGTGTGCATGTATCATTTATCAGTCAATAATCAAACGTTTGAAACTTAATAAATGGAGCCCTTCAAGGGTCTGTTTTGTTACCTACACTCTTTAACCTATACATGCACAATCCACCAACTCCACACTCACCCCAAGTACACACTGCTTCCTTTGCAAATTATAAAACATTCAAAAGTACATTTTAGTATGCAAACACAGCTGCAACCCTTCTCCAGCCCTACCTCAACAATTAACCCCTGCTAATTCCACAGTTACTCTCTTCACATACTGAACAGCAGAATGGTCACATTCCACACCTCAGTATAAACAACATCCTCTTAATAGAGACACACAGCTAATATCTTTGGTAAACGTATGATACATCTATGTCAGTTAAATAACAATCCACAAACATTCAAAAGTAACTAACACCAAAACTTAATGCTCTCAAATAACTTGACATAAAAGATACTATCACAACAAAGAAAGAGCTATAACAGTAAAAACAAACAATATACAGAATACACTCAGATGGAATACTCATGCTCTTCTTGGGCTTCTAACTTCACTAAAACACACCACTACACCCTTTTAACTATATAAAACAGTTTTAAAAGTAATCATAGGCTGCACAGCTACATCACCAATCATCACTTTCACCAAGAAATCATATTCTTCAAAGTCGAAGACCATCTTGGTATAAAAAGCGCACAAATACTCGCTACCGCTTAAACAAACCAACTTCACCCACTACACTACATGACAGACTCACACACACCAAAGAAGAACACCTAGCAAATTATATCACACAAATACTATTTTCCTTTTCCTTTTGCCATCCCAACCCAGCCTCCACAACCATATCCATTCCCAGCGAACTCACCATTCTACACTAGTGCAAGTATAACCTCCCAACATCCCTCCCTCTGAATTCTCCCTTTCCGTAAAGACAGAATCCTATTGTCTAGGCTGCGATGTAAGCACCAAATAGCCTTTCCAAACTATAAGAAGTGGTTGGACATGTCCGTCAATTATGATTACACATCACCTCATACAATCAAACACATTATGGGAGGCAGCACCGCACACAACCTCATATGCCATTAATACAATATACACCAACTGAGAGCTCTGTGGGAAAGCACAGAATTGGCAGTGGTCTTCTTCATGGATTCAGGGTTGAATGTCCATGCAGCTTAGAGAAAACCAACAACAACTGAACATACATAATCAACAAATCTAAGGTAATTTAGTGTTAACCTCTAATTTTCACACATTTCCTGGCATAAATTATTTGTCGTTATTTTTCAAAACTCTTCAAAAATCTCCAACAAGTATCTGTATTAATTTTTCCAAGATAGTAAAAAATACAATCATGGAGCAGCATTGTCACAACATACTGTCTTAAAATAAATATAGCTACAAGTCTCCTCTCCATTAAGAATCTCCTTATGCCTCATATAATAACCGGAAGGTAGGATTTACCAAGAGGGAATTGCCGTGGTGTAGTGGATAGAATGCTCGGGAGGTGACTCACCTGCGATTGAGCCTTGATTACCCAGAGCTAATCTGTGTCCTCCATCTTCTTGGAGTTTATTAGTAACACATAAAATGAGTAAGATTTATCCGATAGCAATATGGGGTAAGCAGCTATACTGTATTCAAACATGACAAAAATACGTTTTATGGACTCATACTTATCTTCATCTGTCTTGATCTCAAATCTATATTATAAACACAACCATAAATAACTTTACTGCTGTAATAAGCCATAGTAGTATTTAAGTATTTATTCTACATAAATACAACTACAAGCATCTGCAAATAAAATAAACAACGGTATGAGAGTTAGAAATTATAATTACATTTAGAAGGTATACAATGGTTAAAAAATGGAAGACTACATTAAGAGAATATTATAACATTCACCCCTACTGACAAGATAATCACTGTATCAAAGTGAGCAACATATAATGGCTTATAGCAATTAGCATATTATAATACTGGAAAGTATTATATAAAATCATTCAAATACTTCTAATTTAAAAATCTATTCTATTTGGAGGTCGACGTTTTGCGCTCAGATCTATGCAAAGGTACCGGGATCTCGTTTTCAGATGACAGTGAAGGATGCTGAGTTCTCTGAGTCATTGGGACGTCCTAAGAATCAGGTCGACTGGCATCATTTGGTTGATTCGTTTCATTACTGTTGTACACTTGTCTGTTCACAATATCTACACTTTCATCAGGAGGAGAATGAAAATTATAGTCCTGTAAGTAACATTCTGAATATCATTTGTTGGAGCCAGGTGTTGAGAGTTATCAGTCTTCTGAGTAATATTCTGAACATCATATGCTGGAGTCAGGTGTCAAGTTGATACAGTAGTGTCCCTGCCATTGGAGAAACATATGTGGGCATACCTAGGATTTGCTTCTCTGAGTTCTTCCTCTTCAACAATAGGGTCATACTTGGATTCTCTGACATGGCGTTTTACTAAGACAGGTCCTGGGGAGGAAAGCCACGTTGGGAGAGAATACCCGCTGGTTGACCAGCGTTGTAAAGCTAATAGGCGCTCATGTGGAGTAGCATTTGTATCCATTGAAAGTAGAGTACGGATTGAATGTAGAGCATCCTCTAAACAAGCTCCCAATGAGAAACAGGTAGACATTTTGATTTTAGTGCAAGAGCAACAGATTTCCAGATTACTCCATTGTATCGCTTACACTGACCATTGCCTTGGGGATTATATGGAGTAGTGCGACTAGTAGGAATCCCTCGGCTATTGAGTAAATGGCTCCTCTATCAGAATGGATGTATGCAGGCATACCAAATATTGCAAACAATTGACTAAGACATTTTATAACAGTCCGTGAGCTCATATCAAGGCATGCAAATGCAAATGGGAACCGAGAAAATTCGTCAATAGCAGTCAGCAGATACTGATTCTTTGATGAGGATGGCAATGGTCCTTAAAAATCAATACTAAGTCTTTCAAATGGAACCGTTGCTATGATCAAATAGGATGATTCAGGCTGATAGAACTGTGGCTTACACTGAGCACAAACTGGACATGAAGAAGTTACCCTTTTTACCTCCTCCACAGAAAAAGGAAGGTTTCGCATCCTAACAAAATGCGCCATTCGTCTTATACCAGGGTGGCAGAGTGCATTGTCTAAATTCTGTAAAGTTTCTATACCCACAGCAGAGCAATACACTCTTGATAATGCATCAGAAGAGATATTTTCCTTGCCAGGCCGATACTGAATGTCATAATTGCAACTGGCAAGCTCAATTCTCCACCTCTGTATTTTGTCATTTTTATTTTGCCTGATTACTTTGAGTGCAACATAAAAGCCACTGATTTCTGATCGGTAATTAGAGTAAAATGATGCCCAGACAGAAAGTGACACCATTTACGAAATGCCTCTACTATAGCATATGCCTCCTTTTCTATAGCAGAATGTTTCCTTTGGCTAGGGCTAAGAGTCCTAGAAAAGAAGGCCACGGGTGTTCCTGACTGATTCAGAGTGGCCGCCATAGCATGCTCAGATGCACCCGTCTCTACCACAAATGGGATAGTTCATCAATGGATTATACTACCGAGTTCTCAATTTCAGTTTTTAATCTTTTAAATACCTCCTTACCAACTTCAGAGAGTGGAAACGTTTGCTATCCACTGGGTATAGTATGAAAACATACCAAAAGCTCAGGATCACTGAATTTTCTTGACTTGACAGCAATAGGCCTATAATCATCAGTCAGATTTGCAGGAAGAGCTGGAGGAAGTATGGTAAAAGTTGCCAGCCCACACACATTCAATGGAGGTCTGTCTCCTTCAAATTTCAAGCTGATGCTTTTATGTTGATTTATAAAGCTCTGACCCAATATAACATCCTTGCATAGATCAGGAAGCACAGACAGCCTATCTCTGTGATAGTTATGACCTGTCAATACAACATGCACCAAGCAGTAACCATGTATCTTAGTGCTCAAGGATGTAGAAGCCATGGAGACAATACTAGATGCAGGGTGCACATGAAGATTTAACTGTGTAACAAGTGATTCAATCACAAAATTCTCAGAGCTACCTGTGTCCATCAAAGCCTCAACTATTCTTCCATTCAATTTAATCTTAAGAGTAGCTCTAGAAAGAACATCTGAGGAAGACACAGAAACAGTAGCAAATGTTGATGATACAGTAGCAGCAGACATTCCAGCCTTGGAAGACTTGCACACTTTTGCATAATGTCCCATTTTGCCACAATGATTACAAGTTGGTTCACGAGCTGGACAGTTGATGCAGGGATGTCTTCTATTCCCACAGAAAAAAGCACCTTTGCCCTTTACTGACAGCAGCTGAAGCATGGCTAATATATCTGGAATATTCATAATGACTGTCAGACTCATTCATAGCTAGAAGAGCAGCTGCAATTGCAGCCACAAAAAATCTTCTGTTGAGTGAAGTAAGACTCAGAGCTCTTCTGTGCTTCACCAAGAGCTCTAGCTTGGTCAAAGGCAGTAGTTAAATCAAGTGTTGTATTCTCAAGGAGTCTGAAAAATTACATTAGATAATAATTCACCAATGAAAGCATCCCGGATTGCTTCCTCCTTACACTGCTCAGCACTGAGAACTTTGTAGTTACATCACCACTTAGATTCTGCAGGGCTTGTAAGTATTTATCTAATGTTTCCCCTTGTTGCTGTCAAAGGGTGGATAATAAATGTTTAGCATAAACTTCATTCCTAGGCTTAACATATAAATCCTGTAAAGTTGCAACAGCAGCTTCATATGTGTCACAATCAGAAATGTATTCAAACACAGATGGAGCAACATAATTCGTATGCAAATTCAACTTGTTAGGAGAGCATCCTTCAATAACAGTTAGAAAATTTGAAAGAGTCCTTAGCCAATGCTTCCATTCCTTAGCAGCAGTATTCAGATTTGGATTGGCATCAAATCTTGCAGGTCGCAGGAATTTATCCATAATGCTCCAGTTGAATCAAAACCAGCATTCAAATATTTATGTAGAATAAATTGTAATGATCCATAGTAGTATTTAAGGCTTTAGTCTACATAAATACAACTACAAGCATCTGCAAATAAAAATAAACAATGGTAAGAGAATTAGAAATTATAATTACAATTAGAAGGCATGCAATGATAAAAAAATGAAAAACTACATCAAGATAATATTATAACAACTACCATGCAAACATAGTGCTACATAGCTACCTCAACCCCTTTTTCAATACCATGGCATAACAGTACTCCTTACAAAAGCAGGATTAGATTGTCTAGCTAATCAATTCCAAGAGTCTTTTGGCTATATGCTCGTAGAGTAGGAATTAGAAAAGCAAATCTAGCAAGATTATATAAGAGGATAAATCCAAGAAATGTAGAGATAACATTCCAAATTATTTGTTAAATACAGCAGGATAGAATTTGTGTCTGCAACAGGTTACTATTTGCATCACATTTTTATCTTTACCATCTCATAAGTGAAGCTTCAATTTCGTTAATGGTCTCACCGTTTATAGCTGACCAAACTCTTGAGAAGAATCGGAAATAAAATTAAAAATGACAACATGCAATATAATAATGAGGCTGTATTATTATTTCTTTTGAGAGTGAAAGAAATGGGATTACACCGTAAAAAGCCAATAAATACATTTCCTTACTGCATTAAATAAGTTAATATAAAATTATACAACAATTTACGGAAAAGAAATGTAATAAGAATATATATAAATTTTTAAAAACAAGAGAAACATACAGAAATGCTGCAGTTCTAGGGGTATAAAGCTGACTAGCCAGAGCATAAAGGTACGGGAAAAGGTAATGGAACCTAGGCTGAGAATATCAGTGACAATTTGTGAACAGCAATATTACTCCATACCCGGAAGGAGCACAACGGATGTAATTTTTGCATTCAGATGGCTTATGGAAAAGTATAGAGAATGCACTAAGGAGTTGCACTTTGTATTTGTGGATTTAGAGAAGGGGTATGACAGGGTCCCGATAGAGGAGTTGCAATATTGTATGAGGAAGTCTGAAGTACCAGAGAAGTGTGTAAAGGTAGTGCAAGATATGTATGAGGACAGTATGACAGCGGTGAGGTGTGCAGCAGGATTATCGGATTAGTTCAAAGGAGGTAGGGTGGGATTACATCAAGGATCGAGCCTGAACCCTTTCTTGTTTGCAATAGTAATGGACAGGTTGATGGACGAGATGAGTCGGGAGTCACCATGGTCCATGATGTCTGTGGATGACATTATGATATGTAATGAGAGTCGGGAACAGGTTGAGGCGATCTTGGAAAGGTGGAGGTATACACTGGAGAAAATTAGAATGAAAGTCAGCAAGAACAAGACAGAGTAAATGAGTGTAATTTAGAGGGACAGTGGTAGAGTGGTGAGGTTGCAAGGCCTAGAGGTGGCAAAGGTGGATGAGTTTAAATATTTGGGACTAATTTTTCAAAGGAACAGAGAATGTGGTAGAGAAGTGAAGAAGAGAGTGCAGGGAGGATGGAGTAGGTGGAGAAGAATGATAAGAGTTATATGTAACAAAAGGGAACCTGCATGGGTGAAAGTTAAATATTAAAAGACGGTATTAAGACCCGCTATGTTGATGGTTTAGAAACAGCCCTACTCACAAAAAGACAGGAGGCAGAGCTGGAGGTGGAAGACATGAAGATGCTATGGTTTTCTCTGGGCGTGACGGGAATGGATAGGATAAAGAATGAGTATATTAGAGGGACAGCTCAGGTAAGAAGATTCGGGGATTGCAAGAGGCGTGATTGAGATGGTTTGGGTGTGTTCTGAAGAGGGATGAGGAGTATATTGGGAGAAGGAAGCTGTGAAAGGAGCTGCAAGGAAGAGGGGGGAGAGGTAGGCCAAAGAGGAAATTCATAGATGTGGTGAGGGAGGACATAAGGGTGTATGGTGTGACAGAGGGGGATGCAGGGGATAGGGCGATATGGAGACAATTGATCAGCCTTGGCCACCCCTGATGGGAGAAGTTGAAAAATGTGATGACTTAATATGGAAACCTTATGAACTAAAGCTAAGTAAATGCATTAAAAATATAACATTCTATAATAGAGATGAATATACTATAATATAAAAAAATAATGGGGCATCCTGCAGAAGTAAAAACCTACTATTGCTTATATTTAAACTTCTGAAGTTTGAACATTACTTACAGATCTAAATCCCTGTCCCCAAGCAGCTACACAGGAACATATTCTGGAATAGAAAACACGTTGATTTTTATCTTTAGTATTGTAATAATATTTTGCAAAGATAAGAAACAACCAGGGTGTCCTGTTAATATAACTAATATAAAGCACCTTCTATGATCTAAAAAATACAGAAAGCTCTCTAAAAGGTGACTAACCTCAACAAACAAGAAAAACTTCTTAGATATTGCAAAATTATAAAATTTTGAAATATAGTGTAATGGGTATTTAAATTTATAATATAATTACTGTTTTTTTCTATGATTAGTTACAGTAGAGACATGCATACTATATTCTAATTATTCGCACAAGGAGAAATGGGTCCCATCAATGGTCTGTGAGCTTGCTATATCTATATATAATGCATGATCATGTACTTATTATAAGAAAATGACAGATGCAACTTTTGTCCATATCATTTGCATGAATAAGCATAAACTAAAGTCTCATTACAGTATAAGGTGGGCTCAAATCCAGGTAATCTGGTACGGCATTCTAGTATTTAGAATAATAGAGTCACTTTCTAATTACTCATCTTTATAAAGCTCTAATGCAGGGGTGTCAAACACGAGGCCCACTTGCCACATGTGGGCCACAGCACTCCTATATGTGGTCCGTGTCACTGGTACTGACCAAAATGTGCCAAGTTCTTAGAAAACTAGTACCAGGGAATACTGTAATTGATAGCTTTTTTTTTTTTTTAGGATTCATGCTAACAGGAATGCAGATTAAATCCATCTTTACTTATTTATTATTATCATTATTATAATGCACCCCTTCTTAGTGGTCTCGTTTAACTCATAATTAAATGGCCTGTGTACTGCACACTCTAATAATATGAAGCATATTGGGTATCTTAACATAGATATCAGACATATTACACTTCTTCTTCTCCCTTCGACCTTATTAATCCCACTGAATAGCAGGGTTGGCCGCTCGAGTCAACTTCCTCCACTTGTTCCTATCCCTTGCATCTCCCTTCTCCAATCCAACTTCAACCATATCCCACCCCACCACGTCCATCCGTCTGATCCGCTGGAGCCCCACACTCCTTCTCCTTATCACTGGCATGTTCTTAGCTCTCCCGATTGGTTCCTCCTCCCCTCTTCTTACTACATGGCCATAGTATCTCAGACGAGCTTCTGTAGTCTTCTCTAAGACATTACAAATTCCACACATCCTTCTTATATCTCTACTCTCTTTCCTCTTCAGTAATGATATTCCAGCAATCCATCTAACCATCCTCATTTCTGTTCTCTCCAACAGTCCCTCCTCTCTCCTCCTAAGTGACCAAGCTTCTGCCCCATATAGCAGTACAGGCCTGACCACTGTCTTATGTATCTTCATACTGAGTTTTAACGGCATTTTCTTGTCTAAGATAACTCCAGTCACTTCTTTCCATTTTCGCCATGCTTCCTTCATTCTCTATCTCACTGCTTTCTCCGTACCTCCCTCCTCCGTTAATACTGATCCCAAGTAGTTAAACTCACTGCTCTGACTTAGCACTGTACCATCTTCCATTTGGAAGTTTACCTCTTCCTGACCTCCTTTACTACTTACCATTAGCTCTGTCTTCCTGGGTTTACTTTCAATCCTTTATTTTCGAGGGCCCTTTTCCATGCTACAAACCTTTCTTGCAGTTCATCTTCTGTGTCTGCTATAATGACTAAATCATCGGCAAACATCAGTTCCCACAGCTCTTCATTATTTCTTAACTCTCTTGTTAAAGTGTCGATAACAACGAGGAACAAGAACGGACTCAGAGCTGATCCCTAATGGAGGCCGACCTCCACAGGGAATACCTCAGTCTCCCCATACTTTGTCTGTACGGTGGTTCCTGCCCCCTCATACATCATCTTCACTATTCTTACTAACTTCTCTGGTACTCCTCTCTTTCTCAAACACCAATACACAACCCTTCTCGGTACCCTATGATACGCCTTTTCAAGATCCACAAAACACATGTAAATTTTTCTGTTTCCTTTTAAATACTTTTCTTGGACTTGACGTACTATAAAAATTGCATCCACTGTGCTCTTTCCTTTCATAAATCCAAACTGCTGTTCATGTATATCTATCAAGACTCTCAACCTACCTTCTACTAATCATTCCAATATTTTAAATACATGCTCCAAAAGCTTTATTCCCCTGTAGATCCCACAATCTAACACGTCTCCTTTCTGTTTATATATTTTAATCATTCAACTATCATTCCAGTCCCTTGGCATTTCCTCTACATCCCAGATCTTATCCAACAGTGTATGCACCCACTCTTTTCCTAGATTTCCCAAAGCTTTGATCATTTCTATTGTTACCTCTGACTTTCCTGCAGCTTTATTTGATTAAAATTTCTTTATAGCATTTTCTACTTCTCTTTCACTGGTGTTTGCTATCGGTCCTTCTACTGGAGGGACATTTTCTAGTTCTTCACAATCGTTTTCAGTGTTCAAGAGATGTGAAAAATATTCTTTCCACCTTCTCTTGACTTCTCCTTCCTCTATTAGGATATTTCCATTTTCATCTTTTATGATTCCCACTTCTCTTACGTCCTGCCAGCTTTTTCTTCTCTATTCTGCAATTTTGTAAATCATCTTTTCTCCCTCTGGTGTTCCCATCATCTCATACCACCCTCTCTTTGCTTCTCCCTTTGCAATGGCTACCATTCTCTTTGCTATTCTTCTTGTTCGACTGTACTCTTCTCTTGTTTGGTGGTTGTTATTTTCTTCCCAGGTTCTTCTGGCTATACTCTTCTCCTTCACAGCTGTTTGAATATCTTGATTCCACCACCATGTTTCTTTTTCTTGCTGCTGCCTACCACTTGTCCTGTCAGACACCTCTGCTGCTGCTGGAACCACAATCTCCTTCATATCAACTCATATCCCTTCAGGTGACTCTGGCATTCCATTCACATATCTCTCTTCTTGTGCTCTTTCCACTTTATTTCTGAACTCTCCTCCCTTCTCCCCATTCAGCTTCCAAGTTTTGATCCTCCTATTCCTGGCTGGGGGTTTTCTACACTTCACTAATTTCGACCTAAAATTTGCCACTACCAGTTTATGTTGACCTACGACAGATTCATTTGGCATAATTTTACTATCCATAATGATTTTCTTGTCCTCTTCCCTTACCAGAATATAATCAATTTGTGTTTCATTTTGTCCACTTTTGTATGTTACCAGATGAATTTTCCTTTTCTCAAACTGTGTATTCATTACGACCAGATTCATAGCTTCTGCTAATTCTAAAAACCTATCACCTTCCTTCTTCCTTCTTCCAAACCCTCTTCCACCATGCATTCCTTCAAAGCCATCAGAACTCTCTCCTACATGGGCATTCATGTCCCCCGATAACACTAGCAGTTCACTTTTTGGAACTCCTTCTATATATTCTTCTAGTTTCCCCCTGAACTCCTCCTTCTCCTCCTCACTACACCCTTGTTGAGGAGCGTATGCCGCGATGATATGCCATACTCTCTTATCCTTCACGAATTTTAAACCCATGAGCCTGTCACTGATACGCTGGACTTTTGTAGCACTTTCTTGCAAATCTGGATGAAGAATAATTCCTACCCCATTCCTTCTTGAATCTTCACCAGTGTAGTAAACTTTATACCCCTCTCTCAGCTTTCTTGCACTTTTCCCCCTCCATTTAGTCTCTTGTATACATAAAATCATAATCTTCCTTCTCTGCTTGACATCAACCAAGTCTCTTTCTTTTCCTGTGAGGCTGCCAACATTCCAATTTCCAATTCTCCTCCTTCCTTTCTTTTTCCAATCATTACTCCTCACTATCTTCTTTAGCCACAGTCGTGACCTCTGTGGTACCCTTTGCTCATTGAGGTTTTGCCACTGTTTTCACGCTCGGTTGGCTAGACCTGGCAGCAACTCTCTCCATTTGCCGGGCTTGAGACCGGCAGCAAGTTGGACTAGCTTGTCTCCCCACTGGTTGGGTTAGATATCAGACATATTACACGAGTGTTGGTAATTTATGCAGAACGGAAAATATAATATGCACGACTTTGGTAGCTTTATGGATATAGTCTCTTCATTGCCCTGGAGGTCCTGATATGCACCCAAGAATGACTAACAAAGCGTCTCATCTCCACAACACAATAAAATTAAGAAGGACTGGGTAGAACCATCCTTCACTGCTTTAATAACAAATATGTAGCTATTATATCTGTCTTCTAGTATGATCTTATTCAAATCTCTTTGATTACATCAAATAGTGATATAACAGCTTTTCATACCAATAAAAATGCTCAGTTGACCTCAGTGGCCTTACACTTCCATCTGCGGAACAAGAGAAGGCGGATGCAAAGCTAAACAATATTTGTGTGAATTGATATCAGTAGCATAGCTAGAAAACATACTGGTAAGTCAAAGTCTTCCAGTCATTTTTTATGTAACTGAAATGCACACCTCAAAAAAGCTACTTCACACGCACACACACACACACACACACACACACACACACACACACACACACACACACACACACACACACACACACACCCACCCACCCACACACACACACACACACACACACACACACACACCACACCCACCCACACACACACACACACACACACACACACACACACACACACACACACACACACACACACACACACACACACACACACACACACACACACACACACACACACAAATCAGTGTTATGCATATTAGGTAAGTACTGGCTGCCACTAAACTGAAAGTCTATTTCAAACTAAAATAGATTCCACCATAGCTCATCCCTCATGAAAAGCCAGATAAGTAAATGGTCATTGGTTTGTACTTCTCGTGCATTTTGAATTTTGAATAACTGTTACAAATGATTAAAAAATACTAACGACAAAGCTTTATTCTTAGCTTTTATTCTGTGTATTCCATATATTCCTGAACAATTCCAAAGGTACCTTACAAATTTAAAGAAGAGGATAAGTGGTGGATTAAAACTTCTATGTTACATAAAGCAACCAAATTATTTCTTTAAGGTATGGACCAAAATGAACTTATAAATAAATATATATATATATATATATATATATATATATATATATATATATATATATATATATATATATATATATATATATATATATATATATATATATAGAGAGAAAGAGAGAAAGAGAGAAAGAGAGAAAGAGAGAAAGAGAGAGAGAGAGAGAGAGAGAGAGAGAGAGAGAGAGAGAGAGAGAGAGAGAGAGAGAGAGAGAGAGAGAGAGAGAGAGAGAGAGAGAGAGAGAGAGAGAGAGAGAGAGAGAGAGAGAGAGAGAGTATTATTTTATTTTATTAATTTATTGCGCCAAGGCGTCAGACATTACATGAATTCATACAAATAATGCTTCAAATGGATACAAAACCAAGCATAGAACATAGCTTACAGGGAGGTGTACACATTGATAAAACATTGCTGCATACTAACACACAACTCACAGAATGGCAGCACAGAGTACATTATATACAAAAGTAAAGCTCAGAGAAACACAGAATACACAAACAGAATTATACAGCAACATACAGAAAATATATGTATAATTCAATATAATTAATGGCCACCAAAGTGAGGATAACGAGCAAGAATAACATCAAGGTGGTCATCATTAAGTAAAAATGAGCATCGA
>JAXCGZ010018335.1:17500-18980 GCA_037179515.1 Halocaridina rubra | reverse complement strand
CAATAGTGCAAGGTGATAGATATGCGATGATACGAACCACTTAATTTATTTAGAAGCTACTTGGTTTATCTAGATCTCATTGCTCCCGTCCTCTTAACGTAATGTTATCTGTATGGGTGCCTACAATACTCGGACTCCCCTAGGTCGTTGGTTGACCCTTTTGTATCACCTGGGGTCATACAAATACACAAAGAGATAGCGGGGCATAGTTTCTTGGTCGTGCCTCCACCAAGGCTCTCCTCCTGAGTTATTATAGATAGTAATCGCTTATCTGCTCATACTCGAAGGTCTAAGGTTTCCTTTTTAGGAAATGAAAGTTGATAATCTTAACTTCTCTCCCACTGATAAATGATTTTGTCCTTTAGCTACAAAACTCTTTAAAAACTTCTGTAATTTCAGTTTTCCCCCTCTCTTTATTCCAGTTGGTTCTATAGCTTGCTCTCCCACTGTCAAAGCCACTCTCCTTGGCTCTCAATTTTCTGCATTCTCTTCCATTAAGATCCCATCACACCTTTCTCTAAGCCTATGCCCTCCCTTATTTCTTTTTCATGCAAAGTCCATAATGACGATCAAGAATCCGGACCTGATGTTATCACAGCAAGGTTCCTTATGGGGTTTGCGGATGATCTGGCTCTCGTGTCTTGTCCTTTTAGCCTCAATCTCTCAACCATTATCTATCCTTTTTCTTGGAAACATACTCTTTTTCAACCTTTTCCTAAGAAGGGTGACCATTTTATTCTTTCTAACTACCGACCTATTGTCCTAACCTCTGCTATAGCTAGAGTATTCAAAATTTTGCTCAATTCTCAATTCTCACTTCTTGAAACATCTCGAATCTAACTCACTTATCACTGATCACCAGTACGGCTTCCGCGAAGCAAGATCCACTGATGACCTGTCCTATTTTACTCTAGTAAAGTAATCTCTGAGGATTATGGGGAATCCTTTGTCGTCTTCCTTGATAGCTTTAAGGCTTTTGACAGAGTCTGGCACAAGGCTCTGATGGACAAACTCCCTGCTTATGGCTTTACCTCTCCTTGCTGTTTTCTGATTTCCAGTGTTCTCTCTGACCATTTTATATCTTTGGTTTTTGAAGGCGCAACATCTAACTTATTCCCTGTTACAGTGGTATTCCATAGGGCTGCTCTTTCACTTAGTCTGTTACTTCTCTTCATCAACGATCTTCGTCAGTCCCCATCCTCCTTTCTTCTCCACGCCTTTTCCGACTATTCAACCCTTCATTTTTCCTCTCCCTTCTCTTCACAACCTCCATCTGCTACTCTTAATCAGTCTCGTATTACTCTTGCCACCATTGATGAGGCTATGCTACAGCGAACATGGCAAGAAATCGAGTACTGTCTTGATGTGCTTCGTGCAACTGATGGTGCCCATATAGAGCTGTATTAAATGAGGAAAAAAAAATTCAGTATCTACTCCTCATTTTTTAATAATTTTCACATATTTATTTGTTCATTTGCTT
>JAXCGZ010018335.1:7500-12500 GCA_037179515.1 Halocaridina rubra | reverse complement strand
GGTAGGGGCAAGGGAACTGTGAATCCTCCACCTCTGTATTTTCCTCCTGTGCAGTTGCGCTGTGCTTTAACTTTGTCACCTCTTACAATAGGATTTCAATCTTTGTATACAGATATATTTGCCTGACATGAGAAATGAATACTAAGACACGAAAGTGATTTTTTTTTGTATCAATGCAAGATAATTACTGATGCTAATGAAACTAATATATTGATTACAGGCAAGTTACGAAAGGGATATACTGTTTTGGAATACCTGATGTTGACACCTATTTTGCAGAGACATACAACAATGCAACATAAAGAAAAACATATTTGGCCTCTCCATATTCTGAAAACTCTCTATATTCCCATTTTTTTTTTTTGTGTAAGTGCAGGTACCAGACTCTATGACTGTATACTTCGAAAGTAACAAACAGTATCCAGATGTCAAGTTACTTGGAGTTCCTCTGAATGCAGTTCTTGAGATTTAAAAACACTAAACATCCTTTGCATCTTGAAATTGTGGAGGCTGTCTATATACTTGATCTTGCTCTCTCCATGAATGTGCGGGCACCAAACTTTTTTAACTTTGCCTACTCTGAAATAATGAAACAATAGCCATAACTGAAAATGGTTGAAGTCCTTCTAGAATAATAGCTGATTTACGAGGATCTTTGGCACCTTTAATTCTGGAAGCTCTCTTTATATATAAAGTGGCCTCTTCTACAAATGTGCAGTCACCAGTTACTACAACTCTAATTGGTTTGAAAGTAAAATTCAGTATCCAAAAGGAAGAATGTTTGAAATCCCTCTGAAAACAGCTTTTGAGATTTCATATTAATGAGCATCCCTGGCACCTTTAAATTCTGGAAGCTTTCCCCATCTGTAAACTGGCCCTTTCCACAAATATGTAGGTACGAGATTCTGTAACACTGCCTGCTTTGAAAGAAAGAAATGGTACCCAGAATTAAGAATGTGCGAATTCTTCTGAAAATATTTCTAGAGTTTTCAAAATGATGATCACCTTTGGCATCTTGAAATACTGGAAGCTGTCCATATACATAAAGCGGCCCCTCCACTAATATGTAGAGTGCAAAAATTAAATTGTGTCTGTTTTGATAGTAAGAAATAGTAGATAGAAATAAAGTTGTGAAAAACAGTTCTGGATCATTCTAAATAATTGTGTTTGTGTGTGCGCGTGTGTGTGTGCGTGTGTGTATGTGTATGTATGTGTGTGTGTTTGGATGTTTGGGTAAAGGCTATTTTTACTTTTTCGTTTAAATTATTTTAACAAACCAGTATTGTCCTTCAAAGATTATTTCTGTCATTATTTTAATGCCACGTCTATATACGTTGTATCTGAGAATGCAAATGAATATATTTTTGAACTAAACATACCCAAAAAGAGTAGTTTTTCAAATATCATGAGAATCGCTTTAATGGAATACGGGATTACTTTTTATCGTGGAATACTGAATTACTTTTTATCATTGCGGTATACATCATCTACATTACATTTAATTTGTTCTTTTCATCCTCTCTTGCATTCAAAATTTCTGCTGCATACAATACCCAAGGAACTATCACTCTCTCATACCTGCATCTCTTAGTGTTTATTCCTAAATGTTTATTTCTCATCACATTTTTCATTCCACATAGACATTTACTTGTTTCCTTCACTCTCTGAATTACCTCCGCATCCACATATCCATTCTCTGTCACAAGCGACCCAAGATACTTGAAACACTCAACTTCCTCAAGCATCTCCTATTCACCCTTGCATTTAATATGATAACATCAAGGCTCCTTGTACATATCATTACCTTGCATTTATCAATATTCCCGCTCAACTTCTTTTTCTCACTCACCCTTACTATCTTAGACGCCAAATTCTTCAGTTCCTTCTTAGAATCACTCACCAGTGGCTTGTCGTCTGTAAATAACAGTTGATTTGTTTTTCCCAACTTTCCATTCTCACCATCTAAGTCCAAGCCTCTTCCTAGCACTCTTTCATATACTTCCCTTACCACCCTATCCATATACACATTGCACAGCCTTGGTAACATTACACAACCTTGATGCAACCCCACATTCACCTCAACCAAATAACTTTTACCATTTCTGCAGTGCCGGATTTACCATTTGGCTAGGCAGGCTGAATCCTAGCGCCTCAGTATCTATTGAGGGGGGCTCGCCGCCTCTGTCCACTGTGCATAATATTTTGTGAAACAAATAGCCTTCCATTACATGTGATATCAAAATGCACAGAAGAGTCTGAATGAAGCTTTTGTAATATTCTTAGCTCTCCATTTTAGAATGACCATCGATATTATCAGGAGGGATGGGGGGGGGGGCCTATTCAGGGTAAAGCTTGAATGCCTGAGAACGTAACAAGATAAACCATTGGGGCAGGGATTTACAGTCGATAATGACCACTTTTCCGAACCTGGTTTAAATCTTCTTTTTACGATTTTTTACAACAGCTAAACTTCAGCTTATCTGAAGCCACTTAAATTCTCCTAAGTACTTTTCGTTAATATAGATATCATGCATGTGTTATTAAGTGGCGATCTGCTAGCCAGTCATGGAAAGGATTGCCACTAGACACTTTGTGCATTCATATCATCGAATTAATTCGAAAATATTCTATCTTTTGTAAATATTATGAATGTATAAATATACCTTCTTATATGTTTACGGAAATGGCCTAACCATCTATTCATATTTTAACTAGTATTTTGCTAATACCTAGATATTCGGGATCTAATTCGACAATTGAATATAATGGATATTGTCTGATGTCTCTTTTCGCAACTCTTAGCGATATCTGTGATGTGACCATTGAGGATGAAGAATGAGTTGCATGGGAGATCAGCAGCTCTACTTCACACGCAATCGTATTCAAACTTTGGATACCGTCACTTCTAGCACTCAAGTTTTGAGCTCAGAAAGTTTTAGGGGATGGTGATGAGGAAACCACTCTCTATATACTATCATCAAATGGGTCTTCCATGACCCGTTCCACCCATCCGCGGGTGAAAAATCTAACACGAAACAACCATCATCGTGATTACGTACCGGATTTAGAGGAGCTAGATACATGGAATATCTAAATGACTTTTTTTTTCTGATGTAGTTTGGCTTAAAATAAAAATTATTTTTGCAGGATCTTGAGAAATAACATATTTTTTCTCCTTATGAATAATTTTTGTACATAGAGACCCTTCTTAAATGTATCAGGTTGTGTGTTTTAATGGTTACTAACACTGATACGGAAGAACTTTACCAAAACTTAGCACGAGGGTTTGCCCCTCTCTGTTCATCTCTTCCTTCCTTAAATTTCGTGCTTATCCCCCCAATCCTTCCCATCCTATATCCCCCTCTCCTCAGTGATGACACCCTGAATAGGGCTAAGAGAGTTCACTCGACGCCGTCACTAATCTTCCCCCACCTATCCTATCCCATCCAGTACAGTAAAGTACAGAACTTTCATATCTATGTCAATAGAATTTCCAATGAACTATATACATTATTTTCATCCTTCACAAGGAGATAGGCAGCTCTCAAATTGTTTATGCTGCCTCAGACAAAATTGCTTGAATATCTGTTAGACATAAGGCGGGGGGGGGGGGGGAGATCTAAATGCCACCGCAGCTGTTTTAGAAAATTACACTGCAATCACTAATGACCTTCATCATTTGTGTTCTGGTGATATGTGGTGGGTAATATCAGACTTCACACAAACAATCTCTCGCAGAAAATGGAAGATCTGGAATTTGTGCTTATGCTGAAATTTTGGGACAGTGTTTTTAGATAATTTTCACAAGGTCAGTAAAGTCATTCAGTATTCATATTTATTACTGAGTATGAGTACTTTTGCAAGATTATACAGTTCAGTTCAGGATTTTGTAAGCAAAATTTAAGAGAACTTTAATGAGTTTCAGCAACAAGCAATGGCAGACTTGCAAAATGTGAACTACAGATTTGCCATCAGAAGACAAAGGTTAAGGAAACGACAAGAAAGTGATGGGAGTGCTCCTGATGTTTTAGATAAACTCTCTTCAGAAGTGAAGTCTAGGATTAAAATGTTTATTCTCATATTAGATGCACTTGAAACTATTTTAGGAAGAAAAGCTACTGTGTACAATAATGATGCAGAAATCTTTTCTTTTCGTACTAATCTGAAAACATATAAGCTAGAAATTCAACAAGGTGTTGAATTGTTGATGGAGTAATATCCGGGAGATGCTGACCTGACACTTACTGATGAATTCTGGACTTTGACTTGTATGTGAAACAAAACCATTTCGCTACAGAAGACCACTCTCTCATAAAGGCCTTGATAAAATTACATACAAAGATAAAATTCGGATGGCCTACTTCAATGCGGAGTCAAGCTTGCGGCAGTATATTAGTTTATAGGTTAAAAACGGCTCGTAGGACAGGTCTTTTGGAACTCAAAAGAATTAAAAATGAATTGAAGGCCACAATGTGTCAAAAGAGCCTATCTAAATTGAATATTTTTTGCATTGAGAGAAACAAACAGCTATATAAATTTTGATGAACTTCTTCATGATTTTGCTATCAAGAAGGCTAGATTTTTTTTAGGCCTTGTGTATTTAATGGATGATGTTTCTCTATCTATTAACATGTATTTTAAAATCTACTGTTTAATGACAACATACAGTAGGATATAAGCACTATACAGACGGTTATTGTCATCTGCTTAGGTGATAAAATGTCTAAGCATGTTTTATTATATTCTAATATAACAGTAAACTTACATTATAATTTTTCTGAAACTCTTACTGATTTCACAAAATATCCACAAAGTTTTGTTTTAGGAATTGTTAAAGCAAAACTAGCGTTTTAGCAATTATTGAGTCACTACAGCATTCAAAAGAAACTTTTTATGTTTCTGTGAGAAGGAATTTTAAACACGGGTCATCTTCATAAGCATTACTAATATTATTTAAAATAGTTCAGTCTTCCGTAAGGTATGAATCTGGAGGAGGGCCA
>JAXCGZ010018335.1:0-2500 GCA_037179515.1 Halocaridina rubra | reverse complement strand
ATTCCACATCAAGCACTCGCCTTTTAAGTAATAATAACTTGAATACACAATAAATGTTTCGGTTTGGTTAGGGTAAGTTAGGCACTGTTGCCTCATTCCCATTTTAAGCAAGTGTCTCTTACCTCAGATCCAAATTAAACACAAAAATGACATCATTTGCATACTTAGGGTTTTAGTTGTTTATATATTTTTATACTTTATGTATATATTCATAATCTGTTTAAAATTATATTCATAAAGCTATTAATCTATGTATTTAAATATCTATTTATTAATGTATTTTTTATTTATATTTTAATGTATGAACTCTTATTTATATATTTATAGATTTATCTCTTTAATTACTACTCACTTGCTGATTATATCCCTAATTATTTATTTGCTATTTTTTTTTATCTAAATGCTTATACATTTATGTAATCGTATAATCTTATTCATTCATTCACTTTCTTCATTTTATAGCTAGTGACTCCTTTTCAATGACTCTAAAGAACTTGGAAAGTTATCATAATTAATCTTTTTTTTTTAAGTAATTATATTCTTTATTTAAAAATCTATATATTATTATATTTTTACCATTTTTATTAATGTATTTTTATATTACATCCATTCATTTATTAAGCTAATCATGCAAATTTAGTAGTCACCGTGGCAAAGCAGTAGCGTCCGTGACTCTGAGGCGGCAGGTCGAAGGTTCGTGCCCCTCTACGATCTGAGATTAGCAAGGGCATGCACTCAGGGTATCGATTACGTCTGCAAAACAAGTCCTTCTCAAGAAGGCAACCGTCCTAGCCCTTGGTAGAAAAGGGAGTTTGTTACGTAAAACCGTTTTTTTTAACCATGTAGTCATTTATTCAGTTTAGAGGTCACGCCTTTTTCACGAGGTCAAAGACATTGGAGAGGTTTTCTTCTTCCGGATTGTACCAAAAACCTACCATGATGTGAGGTGGTGGTATAGAGCTGTTTTCCTTGGGCAACAAGACTTTCATTTATTTGGTGCCTTCGGATACGTAGAAAAACAGTCGAAAATAAACAAAACACCTTAAGTTCACAACAAAACACACACACACACACACACACACAGACAGAAAGAAAGATAGAGAGAGAGAGAGAGAGAGAGAGAGAGAGAGAGAGAGAGAGAGAGAGAGAGAGAGAGAGAGAGAGAGAGAGAGAGAGAGAGAGAGGAGAGTTATCTTTTCCCTCCTTCGCTCACATACAGGCATACACGCACACGCAAGCGCACACACAGAGAGAAAGAGAGAGAGAGAGAGAGAGAGAGAGAGAGAGAGAGAGAGAGAGAGAGAGAGAGAGAGAGAGAGAGAGAGAGAGAGAGAGAGAGAGAGATTATATAGTCATCATTTCCTTCTTTCGTTCACATACACAAGTACATGCGCGCGCACACACATACTCACGCTTCCACACTCATGCACACTTGCATGTACGTATAAGTAAAAAAGTAAATTTGTTCACAAGATTTTTGCAGCTTTATGTCTCAAGCTCATTTATGAAATTAGTCATGATTATGTAATGAAAACATCTTGCTTATTTTTATTTCAATTAATTATTTTATCATATTTAACTTACCTTTAACATTTGAAAGTTATTATTTTTAAAAATTTCTTTCATTGAACAGAACTGATTTTATTTCTTTATTTTGCATTTATTTCGGATAAATTCAGTCATGATTAGAAGCTGCAATTTTGCAAATCTGAAATCTTCATAAATATCTGCTCAAAATAGCTAGACTTCAATAATTTATATATCAATTTTAGCGGTATTCTAGCCATTACCTAGTAGCTCTCCCCAGTAAGGAAAGGAACTGTGGCTTTGGATATTTTGTCAATTATCAAGTCTCCAAGGGCCGATTTCTTAAACAGTGTAAACATAGCATACCATTGTGTTAGTTAGGTAGACACACACAAATGGATTTCATAAACGCATCTGACGCGGTTCTGTGTATGGCTAGGATCCCGTACGGGATCCTAACCATCCAAAGACGTCCATTTGTGTCTAGCTAACTAACTATATGGTATCCTAGGTTTATACTGTTTAAGAAATCGGGCCCAGGAGTGTGGCAATAAACATTAAGAAGTGACAGATTTTCCGGTATTCTGTCATATCGATTAGAATACTCTTAAGGTTAAGATGTGGATCTGGTTTCCGACTTATTTAACTGTATTGTAACTTTTTTTTGAGGTGATTTCAATGACTACTGTTTTTGGAACAAAACTTCCCGAAATGCTTACATTTACACCCATTCCAAAATGAGCTGATAAAACATTGAAAAAAATATAATTTCATAATGGGTTGAGCAAGCGTAACTAAACTCATCTAACCTAATACAATCATAGATTTCATTTGAATTTTCCTAATTGGGGTGTTAAAGTAAACATTTAGCAACAAATAACTGTAAATACCCTGTGAGTTAAGAAGTAGAACTGGTTTGCTGTTTCACCAAGTGTATGGTAACCTTATTAGTGTTTATGTATACCGTGAAGGG
>JAXCGZ010018334.1:0-19005 GCA_037179515.1 Halocaridina rubra | reverse complement strand
TAATACCATAAGTAATATTGTGCATCAACCTACATGAATATATTCATTGAGAGACTATATTATAACAATCATTTATTTTGTCATTAATTTCATCATTTTCTCATGAATAATTGGAATTTGTTTGTAAAGCTAATCTAAATCTTAGGAAATCCTTAATTATGTATAATATGATAAAATTATATCCTTTTATTTTAGAATGTGATGCTCGTCTGCTTTGTTTACAGAACGGACGAGGATTCTCTCTGAGGACAGCATCAGGTGATGACCTATTGTTAGAGACTCGTAGAATTCGTGTAAATTTATGAGTCTCCCATTTCGCCCCTTGGACTAGTGCTGTCGAATTTGTCAAGCAGTGACTCTGTTTCAATATTGTATAAAGTTTTTGGATTTTGAACAATTATAATTACGTTGTTAAGTGTTGTCTATTTTGATGTGTCCAGCAGTCGTGCCTGGAGCTATAACTCTTTGTTATTTTTGTAAAATTTAACCTTTTCTTTTGGGCTGAAATATTGCTCCTTTATAATATTAACTTTTTTCAATATATTTTTATATTTTATCGATGAGTCTTTCATTTAAGCCTGGATTTATGCAGTGTTCAGTTAATATTAGTGTATTTGTGTTATTAACCAGTGGGAGTTCTCCACTAACTATTAAGCAAACGTAACTCATGCTCTTCCCCTTTAGTACCGTACAGTTTGTCTTATATTTAATTATAAGCCAGTAAGTTTTAGCCCAACTTTATTTGAAGTTGGTGGAGTAAATATTTTTGTGTACGGTAGCCTGTAAAAAACAGAGTAGACTATTCATTGACCAGGTGAAAGCAGGCATTCTGGGAATAGTCACCACATATTCTAGTTTTTTCTGGTCCTTCGAACCGGATGGTGCCTAGCCTAGCTAGCATACTTTACTATATTTACTGAATGGAATTTGGAATAGGCTACCTTTGGTATTGTTTTTGAACTTTGATATTAAAACACTGCGCATAAATCCATGGCATATTTTTTGTGGTATCACTGCTGATGTCGAATTCTTTAGTCCAAGGGAAGGTTTAGATTAGCTATTTGAATACATGCGTGTGTAATCAAGTGTACCTAGGATATAAATATTATAATCCTAGTGAATTTTGGTATTAGTTTAGTTTGGCCACCTAGCCAAAATTATTGTGATTTGTATAAGGTAAAGATTAATCCAGCAAGATGTCTTTACCATCAATTGATGAAAGTAAAGCGTTTGAACTTTACAAGGTTGTAACCGACGATCTGACAGATATGCTCAGTTCTATAGAAAATGACCTTAAAGCGTCTCCTCCACCATTCTTACGGTCGTTACAGTTTTCAGAAGCAGAACTTACAAAGTTGTACGAGTCCATTGATGTACATTGGACAGCTAGTCAAGATGCTATTGATAGTACCCAGCTTAGCCAAGTTTCTAGAGAGCACAGAACTCTGAAACGTAATGCCTATAAAGTGCTCATACAAATTAAGTCAGCTATAGATGATCATTTGTCCTTTGGTAGTCAAGCACAAGCTACAACTAGTCAAGCTCCTAGTCAGACAGTAGTACCTGCTAGACCCCTTCCACACCCTAAGTTGCCTGAGATTAAGATTCCTGAATTTGATGGTCAGTTGAGTCAGTGGAATTGTTTTTGGGATTCCTTTAGTAGTTTAATTGATAGTCGTCAAGATATTGACCCAGTATTGAAATTTAGCATGCTCAGATCTTATTTGAGAGGTAAAGCTTATAGAACCATTGAAGGTCTTCCCATAACTAGTGGTAATTACAGTATAGCATTAAGTTTGTTAAGGAAAAGCTTTGCCGACAATGACCTTTTGTTGCAACAATTACATTTAGATTTGATGGACATGAAACCCCCTGAACATAATTTAACTGAGTTAACTGAATTTCATTTAACATTTCAACGTTTGTTGATGCAAATAGAGGGTGTAACCCAAGTACCTTGTGATGACTACCTAATAAAAGACATAATTGCTAAGAAACTTAGTCCTAAAACTTTAGAGTACCTTTTTAATAAGTACAGTACTTATACTTTGACTATTACACAATTGAAGGATGGTATTGGACACCTTATCAAGGTCATGGAATGTTCTCGTATTCTCTCTGATCAGTCTAGGAATAAGCAAGGTTCACATTCTGATGCACATTCCAAAACTAAAGTAGTAACTAGTCAGAATCCTAGTACAAATTCTAATTATAGGCTTAGTACAGTACCTAAACAAGTAGTTGTGTCCCAGACTCAATATAAGTCTAACTCGTCATCTAGCAATTCAAGTACTTGGAACAAACCTTGTCTCTTTTGTAAGGATATTCATAATACTAAGTTTTGTTCTAATTACGCAACTCATGAAGCCAGGAAGAACAGAGTTAGAGAGTTAGAACTATGTTTCGTGTGTATGCAGAAAGGCCATAGAGCCTCACAGTGTAGAGAGACGGCTGAGTGTAGAAATTGTAATGGCAAACATCATACCTTTCTCTGCATGAAACTAACCAACCGTAGTACTGCAGTTAATCAAGTGTTAGTTGCGTCTAATGCCCCAACAGTTATTAATAATGGAACTAACCTTAACAGTAACATTCCCACTAATCAAGTAGTAGTGGATGATGAGTTTAGAATCCTGTCAGGAAGAGATGACAGTGTCGCTAATTCTGTTCAAACAGACGTCCAGACTAATAATGTTCCACTTCCTTCAGTAGCACTTCCTACAGCAATTGTTAAGATTTCTGGTGCTGGGGTACGTGAAACAGTTAGGATGTTTTTAGATACCGGCGCTCAACGGTCTTTCATTCATTCTGCAGTAGTAAAGCGCCTTAAACTCAATCCAGTGTTTCGTATCTCACTTAAACTGACTTCATTTGGTAATCAAGCCGAAAACATTTTGTGTGACGTCGTTCGTGTTGTAGTACGTATTGGTACACAACGTATTCCGATTTATGCTGTCGTCTATGATAAGGTTAACACTACGTTATATGTACCTGGCATTGCTAGAGTTGCAGAAACACTCACAAAAAAGGGGATCAAACTGGCAGATCCTAATGTTGAGTCTGATGTGATTAGTGACATAAGTATGGTAATTGGTGCAGATTACTATTCTAGATTTGTGACCAACCATACTTTCTATTCTGGAATTACACTTTTGTCTAGTCCAGCAGGCTCGATTATCTTTGGACCTATGCCAAAGTGGGCAATTAGTTCTCAGACAGTTAACACAGTTAATGGGCAGCATGTGCTTTGTGCTCGTGTAGGAGTACAAACCCTTGAGTCCGAAGTTCAGAACCTTTGGAATTTAGATGTTATTGGTATTAAAAATGAAACTTTAACACCTGAGGAAGTACAATCAGTGAGTCATTTTGAGTCCACTTGCCAGAAGCGGACAATCAGTATCTTGTGGAATTACCCTTTAAGAGCACTGAGAGACCAGCAACTAACTATAGAAGAGCTTATGGTCAGCTCATGTCACTAGCTAAATCCTTTGCAACTCGTCCAGAACTTTATGAACAATACTCAGAGATTTTTAATGAGTACATTGAATTGGGATTCATTGAGAAAATTGATAACCCTTCAGTTACAGACGGACTGACTCATTACTTGCCTCATCATCCAGTCTACAAGAATTCTCCTACCACTCCTATTAGAGTAGTGTTTAATGCTTCTAGTAGAGCTGATTCACAATCAAAGAGTCTGAATGAATGTTTACTAACAGGCCCAAGCCTAACCCATAAACTTGTTGATTCACTCACTGAATTTTGTACTAACCCTGTAGCTGCTGTATCAGACATTTCCAAAGCCTTCCTACGTATAGGTATTTTGCCAAACTGCAGAGATTTCTGTAGATTCTTGTGGTTCGAGGATGAAACACTTCAGAAAATAGTTACCTATAGATTTAAAGTAGTACTCTTTGGTACAACATCATCTCCCTTTTTGCTTCAGAAAACACTCACATATCATTTGGAGACACATTCACATCCAGTAGCTAAGTCTCTGATCTCTCATTTCTATGTAGATAACTTTGTTTGTACCTATTCAGACTCTGAACAGTTAAAAACAGAGTATCCCATAGTAAATTCTATTTTAGCAGAAGCCTCTATGCCATTACAAGGGTGGGTGAGCAATGATGTAAAATTTAATGATGAAGTAAGTGTTAATCATGACCAATTGGATCTGAATAATATAAATGTTTTAGGAATTTCTTGTAATGTTGTAAACGATGAAATCAAATTGTACTCCAGTAAGAAAGTGTGCAAGGAGGAGTGTGTGCATCATCATATCACCAAGAGATCAGTTGTATCTGTAATTGCTAGTGTATTTGATCCTTTAGGATTGTTATCACCAATCTTGATCAAGGGAAAGTTATTCATTTCAAAATTGTGGAGAAGTAAGTGTTCTTGGGATGAACCTTTGCCAGAACCTTTAGTACAAGAATTTTCAGTTATTTGCAGAGATTTGAATCAGATGTCAACCATTCAGTATCCTAGATTTGTAATTGTCCCTGGTGTATCAGATTTGCACATATTTTGTGATTCATCTAAAGTAGCTTATGGATTAGTTGCATATGCTGTGGACTTAAGAAGCAAATCTAGTGATATCATTATGAGTAAAGTAAGAGTATCACCAAATCCTCCACTTACCATTCCTAAGTTAGAGTTACTCTCACTTACTTTAGCCTCAGCATTGGCTCAGACACTCTTGTCTAATGAGAAATTAGCATTCAAAGGTTGCACTATATGGTGTGACAGTGAAGTTGCCATTAATTGGGTGTATCATATTCAACATCATCATTATGGATTAGGACAAATGTTGTCAGGACTTAGGAAGCAGTTTTGGATCTCTAAAGGTAGAGTTATTGTGAAGAAAATATTAAAACCATGTATTTTGTGTAAAAAGGCAGTTGGCAAGACGATCTCTCAACCAGTTCCCCCTCCTTTACCAGAGGAAAGAGTCAGATTTGTTAGACCCTTCAACTCAGTTGGAGTAGGATAGGTTGTAAATGATGCCTTTAAATTTTCTGTTTTTGTTCTACACTTTATTTTGTTTGTACATGTGATTTATTTAGCTTCCTACCCTTTTTGGGGGAGAGTGTGGTGATCTGTCTATCACACACAGTTTCATTAGTTATACCTTGTGTGTGTTTTATTGTAATACCATAAGTAATATTGTGCATCTACCTACATGAATATATTCATTGAGAGACTATATTATAACAATCATTTATTTTGTCATTAATTTCATCATTTTCTCATGAATAATTGGAATTTGTTTGTAAAGCTAATCTAAATCTTAGGAAATCCTTAATTATGTATAATATGATAAAATTATATCCTTTTATTTTAGAATGTGATGCTCGTCTGCTTTGTTTACAGAACGGACGAGGATTCTCTCTGAGGACAGCATCAGGTGATGACCTATTGTTAGAGACTCGTAGAATTCGTGTAAATTTATGAGCCTCCCATTTCGCCCCTTGGACTAGTGCTGTCGAATTTGTCAAGCAGTGACTCTGTTTCAATATTGTATAAAGTTTTTGGATTTTGAACAATTATAATTGCGTTGTTAAGTGTTGTCTATTTTGATGTGTCCAGCAGTCGTGCCTGGAGCTATAACTCTTTGTTATTTTTGTAAAATTTAACCTTTTCTTTTGGGCTGAAATATTGCTCCTTTATAATATTAACTTTTTTCAATATATTTTTATATTTTATCGATGAGTCTTTCATTTAAGCCTGGATTTATGCAGTGTTCAGTTAATATTAGTGTATTTGTGTTATCAACCAGTGGGAGTTCTCCACTAACTATTAAGCAAACGTAACTCATGCTCTTCCCCTTTAGTACCGTACAGTTTGTCTTATATTTAATTATAAGCCAGTAAGTTTTAGCCCAACTTTATTTGAAGTTGGTGGAGTAAATATTTTTGTGTACGGTAGCCTGCAAAAAACAGAGTAGACTATTCATTGACCAGGTGAAAGCAGGCATTCTGGGAATAGTCACCACAGTTTTGTTGCATTTTGTTTTCTTTTTCTTTTTATCCCAAAATTACCATAGTCATATTTTTAAGTTAACATGTGTGTTACCAGAAAAGATATAAATTGAGTCACTAAATAGCACTTATATGGAGATATAAAAATTGTGTGAAGCTTAAATAAAAGTTTTTCCCCTTTTTTTTTCTCTTTCTCTTCTTCTTTCTATATTCTGTGAGAGGGAGAATGTAAAAATGATGCCGTCTCTGTCCCAAACCTCTCCCACCCATGGGTCGGGAGGAGGGGTAGCCATTAGGAGACTTAAACACAAAATCAAGAATTCAGAGGCAATGGTTATAAGCCTTGATGAAAAAATTCGGAATATTGATGGAGAAATGAAAGAGAATGAAACACTCAGAGAGCAAATAAGATCTTTGGAGGAAGCAAATAAAGCACAAGGGCAGGAGAGAAAGGAACTAGAAAAAAGAATAAAGAAGCTGGAAGGGGAAAAGAATCAACTAGAAACTAGAATTTCTAAACAAGAAGAAAAAAACAAACAGCTGAATGACAACCTAAAGGAATTAGATGTTAGTTCACTGCTCTCTTCTGAGAGAGACGAGATTGCTGCTTGGAATGTCCAGATTAAGGAAAACATTGAACAGTTCAGAAAAGAGTTCCAGGAGCTGAATATGGAAAATGATGCCATGAAAACTTCCTTTGCTGATGCACTAAAGGGGAATGTGGCAGTAAAAAGAGGCAGTAAAGATGGTGGTACTGGAAAACATACAAACAGTTGACTATAAAGAGACAGTAATAAAAAAAAATGAAAGATGTTGTGATGGAAAGGGCAAACCCACTCATCAAACAGGCACTTGATAAGGAGAAGACAGTGGTAATCTCAGGCATAAGCGAATCCCAGGAGCCAACATGGCAGGGGAGACTTGAAGAAAATAAAGCTAGGGTTGTAGACCTGATGAGAAAGCTTGGGGTAGTTTGTGGTCCTGAGGATATTGTAAACATACACCAACTAGGTAAATATTCGAGGGAAGGAAAGCCGAGACCAACAAAAGTAACCTTTGAGAGAGGGGAAACATGTAGGGAAATATTGTTGAGAAAAAAAAAGTAAAAGACCTTCAAGAATTCAAAGAAGTGTTCATTAGACGATACTGAACACAGGAAGAGATGGGAAAGATCAAGAACTTGTTGCAAGAGGCAAGAATGTTAAATGAGGAAAGAAATGAAGAAGAGAAGAAAAATTTTCATTTCAGAGGTCTTCCAGACAAAGGGGAGATAAAGAAGATAATGACAGAAGATCAGAAGATGGGGCCTCATTAAGATTGTTATACACATATGCTGATGGATTAGCTGGTAAGGCAGTAGAATTAAAAGATAGGATTCACAACAGTAAGGCAGATATAGTAGTAATTACAGAGACTAAGTTGAGTCAGGACATAAACAGTGTCACAGTTTTTCCTAAGGGCTTCAGAATACTAAGGGTTGAAAGATCTGAGAGGACTGGTGGAGGGATAGCACTGCTCATAAGTGAAAGGATTCAAGGTGAGGAAATAATCTTGGCTATAGAAAGTGAGTTCAAGGAATTTCTTGTTGCTCGCATAAATATTGGGTCAGAGAGCATTATAATAACTGTTGTATATAACCCACCAAGGAACCAGAATTGGCTTGAAGTTTATGAGGAAAGTCATATAGGTACTATTGAAGTCATAAACTCAGTTGTTAGCATGGCACAGGAAAAAAATGTAGGATTTTGATTATGGGAGATTTTAATCATAAAGAGATAGATTGGATAAATCTTGACCCACACAGTGGTGAGGATTCATTCGGGGCACGATTCCTAGATAGCGTACAAGGGAATTTCCTACACCAACATGTAATGGAACCAACGAGGGCCAGGGGTGGGGATGAGCCATCACTACTTGATCTAGAATTCACAGATAATGTGTTGGATATTGAAAAAATTGAGTATGAACCACCAATTGGAAAGAGTGACCACTGTGTGTTGTTGATGGAGTATATTATTGCAGATATTCTGCCTGAGAGTAGAGGCACTGAGGACATGAGGAGGAACTACCGGAAAGGAGATTACATTAAAATGAATGAACTTTTTGCAGTTATTGACTGGAGAACCTTATTTTACAACAAATCTGTACAAGAAATGTATGACATCTTTTGTGAGAAATATGGGAAGATAGTAGGTTGCTGCATACCTGTCACCAAAGTAGGTGTAATTCATGACAGAGAGAAATGGTTCGATAATGGGTGTAAAAGAGCTAAAGAGTGGAGAGACAAATGCTGGAAAAGGTATAGGAGGAGAAAAAACATAAATGCCTGGCAAACCTACAAAAGAGTAAGAAATGACTACCTAAGTAAAAGAAGAGAGGCAGAGAGAGACTATGAGAGGGACATCACCAGGAAGGCTAAAGAAAATCCCAAGCTTTTCCACAGCTTTATCAGAGGAAAACTGAAGGTAAAAGAACAGGTTTAAAGGCTCAAGAGAGCGGATGGAAGCATCACTGAGACGGATGAAGAGATCTGCAAAGAATTGAACAAGGAGTTTCAGTCATTATTTACAGTAGAAAATACCCCACCCCCTCAGATTGCAGAGATAGAAGCTCAAGGGCCGGTATTAGAAAACATCAACCTTACAGCCAAAGAGGTATGCAAAGCGCTGATGGATTTTGATGTTCATAAAGCTACAGGTCCTGATGACTTATCCCCTTATGTGCTTAAAAAAATGCGCAAACTCAATATCAGTGGCACTAAGTATCACATTTAAAAAGTCTAGGAGTCAGGGGAGATTCCAAGATGCTGGAAACAAGCAAATGTGATACCTATCTTCAAAAAGGGAAGAAGGGATATGGCTCTGAACTATAGACCAGTTTCCTTGACCAGCATAGTTTGCAAAGTAATGGAGAAACTACTAAGGAAACATATCTCTCTTCACTTGGAATCCTTCAACTTTTTGTCAGTGAGGCAACATGGCTTCAGAGAAGGTAGATCAACAGTAACAAACTTATTAGAATTTTATGATGAGGTAAGCCGAATCTTACAGGAAAGAGAGGGCTGGGCAGATCGCATATTCCTAGACTTCCAAAAAGCGTTTGACACTGTTCCACATGGGAGACTTATTAGGAAGCTGCAATCAATGGCTAGAATAGGTGGAAATGTTTTGGAATGGATAAAAACTTACTTAGAAGGAAGGGAACAGAGGGTTAGAGTAAGACACTCAGTGTCTGAATGGAGAAGAGTTAGTAGTGGAGTTTCACAGGGTTCAGTTTTAGGGCCACATTTGTTCCTTGTATATGTAAATGACCTACCAGAGTCTGTAAATTCATTCATGAATATGTTTGCAGATGATGCAAAGTTTGTGAAAAAATTAAAAAAACGAGAACAATGGTAGAGAACTTCAGGAGGATCTAAATAATCTGCATGAGTGGTCAAAAAAGTGGCTAATGAAAATCAATACTTCAAAATGTAAGGTAATGAGAATGGGTACAAGTGCAAGAAGGCCCAAGCTTGACTACTCGGTGGATGGAGTACAACTTCAAGAGACAGAAAATGAGAGAGATCTAGGAGTAAACATACTGGCAGATTTGTCTCCAGAAATACATATAAATGGCATATTAAGGGTAGCATATGCATTCTTATCAAATGTAAGGGTAGCCTTCAGGCACATGGACAAGGAAATGTTCAGAAATCTTAATGTAACCTATGTGAAGCCAAAACTCGAATATGCAGCCCCCTTTTGGAATCCACACTTGAAAAAGCACATAGCTAAGCTTGAAAAAGTCCAAAGACATGCCACGAAACTGGTGCCAGAAATACGCAATCTCAGGTATGATGAGAGGCTGAGGGAATTAGATTTACCATCACTCGAAGCTAGAAGATTGAGGGGGGATATGGTGACAGTCTTTAAATTCCTTCATGGTTATGATAGAATGGATAGGGATCGATATTTTGATATGGCTGGCTCTAGAACTAGAAGTCATAGTTTGAAGCTTCGTAAGAAAACTTCTTTGCAGGATGTAAGGAAATACTTTTTTCAGTGTAAGAGTAGTTGATAATTGGAATTGGCTAAGCGAGGAGGTAGTTAATGCTATCTCAATCTATAGTTTTAAGGACAGGTATGATAAGTATCACTAAGTATAAAATGGAACCGATGAGGAGACGGGAAGATACGAGCTTTGGGCTCTTTCCCGTAAACTCAATTAGGTAATCACACATAAACACAGTGCCATATCATGGAAGATAAATTTGGAAGGAAAAGAAAGAGGAAGACTGAAAGCCCTTCCCCTTCTCTACCCTTTAAATTATGTACATGAGAGAGAATTACGTCACTTAATCCATTATCACAACTATTATTATTATTAGCATTGTTACATAGATGCATTCGAATATTAAACACATCTTGCAACTATATACTGTGTCTATGTATGAACATCATCTAATAATCAAAGTGGTGCTCGGTTTAAGATCCTACATTGAGAAAAAAATTATCTATCAAAATTTTCTATGGTATAATTTCTGTAGTATCAATTTATATGCAATGTTATTAAAATACAATTACTCAAAATAAAAAATGTAGAATATTTCATATACATTTGATTTTTTAATTAGGGAAAATATGAAGTTTATTTGTTATTACCTGCGCGCAATTGTGATAGAAAATTTGAAACTAGTATAATTCTCCATCACGAACATTCATATACATTCGATTAAGCATATTGTGTTAGGTTACATTTAAAAGGATTATTAAATATCATTATAGTTTAAGCAGCACATCTGTGAGAACATAAATGTGGAGGATTTCCTGTGTGTTATTTACCCTTCGATCTTATAACCCCCTAAATTCTGAAATCCTGACACGGCTTCAGTAGAGGCCTACCACGATCTCAAAATTAAATCCTCTAACAATAAAATATAATTAATATTACATGCATAAACATACATGCAAATATTTTATATGGGGGTTTATGAACTGCTGATATGTGAATATTTAAATAAACTCTCCTCACCTTAAATTAAAACTTCCTCATACAGAATAATACATTTTCTAACATACATTCTACCTACGAGTGTTCAATTAAATGAGCTCATTCTGTCCCTCACACGTAGTTATAAATATTGTTAGAAATACAATGTATCTGTACTCATCTGTCCGGACAACCCTGATGTCGTCAGCAATCACGGGACTCCGAATCAAAAACGTATTTTCTGATCCACAGATCTCTATCACGTTCTTCTACTTGAGTGTCTCGTAATGCCCCACGAGAACAACAAATTATAAACTTATAAGCACTGTCAACAAACACAGTAAGAATGAGTGCCTCGTAGCATCTCACGACGGCAACTAATTACTCTTTAAGTACTGTCAACCAGCACAGTATAAATGAGTGCCTCGTAGCATCTCACGACGGCAACTAACTTTATAAGAAAGTCCCACAAACTCCTCTGGTTTGTCGGGGTCCTTGGTACTAGGACTAAGTTGAGTTATGACTTGCTTACAACAGTTCTTTGTTCAACGAGGCGATGCAATAAGCGTTATCAAGGAGATGAAGGGTTAATGGCTAAAATCCATTAGTGACCTACATTCCTTTCTCCAAGTCTTCTACAGCCAGCCTCCATAATAAACTACACATTATACATACGAATACATATAAATGGCGTAGTAAGGGCAGCATATGCATTCTTATCAAATGTAAGGGTAGCCTTCAGGCACATGGACAAGGAAATGTTCAGAAATATTTATGTAACCTATGTGAGGCCAAAACTCGAATATGCAGCCCCCTTTTGGAATCCGCACTTGAAAAAGCACATAGCTAAGCTTGAAAAAGTTCAAAGACATGCCACGAAACTGGTGCCAGAAATACGCAATCTCGGTTATGATGAGAGGCTGAGGGAATTAGACTTGCCATCACTCGAAGCTAGAAGAGTAAGGGGGGATATGGTGACAGTCTTTAAATTCCTTCATGGTTATGATAGAGTGGATAGGGATCGATATTTCGATATGGCTGGCTCTAGAACTAGAGGTCATAGTTTGAAGCTTCGGAAGAAAACTTGTTTGCAGGATGTAAGGAAATACTTTTTCAGTGTAAGAGTAGTTGATAATTGGAATTCGCTAAGCGAGGAGGTAGTTAATGCTACCTCAATCCATAGCTTTAAGGACAGGTATGATAAGTATCACTAAGTCTAAAAATGGAACCGATCAGGAGACGGGAAGATACGAGCTCTGGGCTCTTTCCCGTAAACACAATTAGGTAATCACATGATAGAAATTAATAGGTATACATACTAAGTGTAAAAGTATATATTCATGCACTTACGTTACAATAAACGAAACTATATGCAAAATAACACTTACATAATGTACGTAGAAATAAACTGTCTTGAAATATATTCAAGACAATAAACACTAACATTCCTCTGAATTTAAGAAAGAATCACTTACGGGTCCACCATGACCCGTTGAACCCCTGGCTGGAATATCAAGACCAGCAAGGTAATCAACTGGCTCAAAGTTCGCTCTGGAAGGAGAGGAGTTGATCATTTTTTTATGTCATTAAAATATTACTTTATAAATGTGCATAATATTGCGAGTAAGGATACAAAAAACATTCGAACTGGATAAACAATGAAAAACTAGAGAGACAGGGAAGGATGATTCTGTATCTTTCTCTTTTCCTCATGTGGATACCATATCCAACGATGGAACTGTTTGATGGTGGATCCGAATGGGTATTTATCATGCTGTTGGGGTGAAAATAAAATAGAATAAGCAAAAACGTTACAATATATATATATATATATATATATATATATATATATATATATATATATATATATATATATATATATATATATATATATATATATATATATATATATATAATGCCATCTGAACGGTCGCTAGTTCCCTCGTCATTTCCCATTCAGTAATCCCCATATTGTTTCTTTTTTTTTTATGTCGGCTACCCTCGAATTGGGGAAGACAGCCAAGGTAGATAGATAGTAATAAGCCATTCACCGTGGCTCAAGTGGTAGCGTCCGCGACTTTGAGGCGTCGGGTCGAGGGTTCGCGACCCATCACCGGCTGAGGTTAGCATGGCCATGCACTCAGGGTAACTATTACATCTGCCAAAACAAGTCCTTCGCAAGAAGGCAACCGTCCTAGCACTTAGTAGAAAAGGGAGTTTGTGACGTAAAACCGAAACCAACCATATATATATATATATATATATATATATATATATATATATATATATATATATATATATATATATATATATATATATATATATATATATATATATATATATATATATATATGATTCAACTGGAGCATTATGGATAAATTCCTGGATATATATATATATATATATATATATATATATATATATATATATATATATATATATATATATATATATATATATATATATATATATATATATATATATATATATATATATATATATATATATATATATATATATATATATATATATATATATATATATATATATATATATATATATATATATATATATATATATATATATAGATATAGATATAGATATAGATATAGATATAGATATAGATATAGATATAGATATAGATATAGATATAGATATAGATATAGATATAGATATAGATATAGATATAGATATATATATATATATATATATATATATATATATATATATATATATATATATATATATATATATATATATATATATATATATATATATATATATATATATATATATATATATATATATATATATATATATATATATATATATATATATATATATATATATATATATATATATATATATATATATATATACACACATGAATCTTCAACTTTTTGTCAGTGAGGCAACATGGCTTCAGAGAAGGTAGACCAACAGTAACAAACTTATTAGAATTTTATGATGAGGTAAGCCAAATCTTACAGGAAAGAGAGGGCTGGGCAGATTGCATATTCCTAGACTTCCAAAAAGCGTTTGACACTGTTCCACATGGGAGACTTATTAGGAAGCTGCAATCAATGGCTAGAATAGGTGGAAATGTTTTGGAATGGATAAAAACACTTAGAAGGAAGGGAACAGAGGGTTAGAGTAAGACACTCAGTGTCTGAATGGAGAAGAGTTAGTAGTGGAGTTCCACAGGGTTCAGTTTTAGGGCCACTTTTGTTCCTTGTATATGTAAATGACCTACCAGAGTCTGTAAATTCATTCATGAATATGTTTGCAGATGATGCTAAGATTGTGAAGAAAGTAAAAAACGAGAACAATGGTAGAGAACTTCAGGAGGATCTAAATAATCTGCATGAGTGGTCAGAAAAGTGGCTAATGAAATTCAATACTTCAAAATGTAAGGTAATGAGAATGGGTCAAGTGCAAGAAGGCCCAAGCTTGACTACTCGGTGGCTGGAGTACAACTTCAAGAGACAGAAAATGAGAGAGATCTAGAAGTAAACATACTGGCAGATTTGTGTCCAGAAATACATATAATTGGCATAGTAAGGCAGCATATGCATTCTTATCAAATGTAAGGGTAGCCTTCAGGCACATGGACAAGGAACTGTTCAGAAATATTTATGTAACCTATGTGAGGCCAAAACTCGAATATGCAGCCCCCTTCTGGAATCCGCACTTGAAAAAGCACATAGCTAAGCTTCAAAAAGTTCAAAGACATGCCACGAAACTGGTGCCAGAAATACGCAATCTCAGTTATGATGAGAGGCTGAGGGAATTAGACTTACCATCCCTCGAAGCTAGAAGAGTGAGGGGGGATATGGTGACAGTCTTTAAATTCCTTCATGGTTATGATAGAGTGGATAGGGATCGATATTTTGATATGGCTGGCTCTAGAACTACAGGTCATAGTTTGAAGCTTCGTAAGAAAACTTCTTTGCAGGATGTAAGGAAATACTTTTTCAGTGTAAGAGTAGTTGATAATTGGAATTGGCTAAGTGAGGAGGTAGTTAATGCTATCTCAATCCATAGTTTTAAGGGCAGGTATGATAAGTATCACTAAGTATAAAATTGAACCGATGAGGAGACGGGAAGATACGAGCTTTGGGCTCTTTCCCGTAAACACAATTAGGTAATCACAATTAGGTAATCACACACACACACACACATATATATATATATATATATATATATATATATATATATATATATATATATATATATATATATATATATATATATATATATATATATATATATATATATATATATATATATATATATATGTATATATATATATATATATATATATATATATATATATATATATATATATATATATATATATATATATATATATATATATATATATATATATATATATATATATATATATATATATATATATATATATATATATATATATATATATATATATATATATATATATATATATATATATATATATATATATATATATATATATATATATGGTGAAGAGAAATGATTACAAGAAGTGAAAAATGGCTGGGGTTGTCTGTCAACAGCTTCAACCTTTTAACACCTAGGGAACTACTAATTAGAAAGGTCATATGCTGTAGTAAAGGATAGAATTTTTTTTTATCTCTACTGAGCTAAATTTTAGGGTTTTTGCACGGTTCTCCTGAGCATTGACCTGACAACTGAACCAGTGACAATTGAACCAGTGGACAACTGAACCAGTGGACAACTGAACCAGTGGACAACTGAACCAGTGGACAACTGAACCAGCAGACTACTGAACCAGTGAAAACTGAACCAGTATTATTATTATTATTATTATTATTATTGTTATTATTATTATCATCATCATAAAGAGTGACAATTGAATGAATAAACGTGTAGTATTAAACTAATAGTTCTTTATATTATTATTATTATTATTATTATTATTATTATTATTATTATTATTATTATTATTATTATTATAGAGAGGGGAAAATGTCATTACTTTACAGCATGTCTCTTCAATTGTTCGCTTGCAGTAGTGCTAAACTAATAGTGCTCACAAACCAATGAATAACTGAACCAATGACCACGAGCGTATTCAAACACTTGAACCATGTTATCTGATTGCCTACGACATGGTGGTAGTCAGCCTGTACCCAGCATTCATAACAGTCACTGTCACTACTCTACAGCTTAAATGTGTTTTCAGTGAGGAAGTACCAAACGAGGGAGATCGCTCCTTTTATGTGGCGGACAAGAATACGTTGGGAGGAGCAGAGAACCTTGGATGGCTATCGGAATCTCCAATTGCCTGAAAAAGCCCTCACAGATTTTGAAACTGCTGCCATCAACGCCTTTAGCTAAAGGTTCCCCTCCGCCTTCACCTCCGGCTGTTTTTTTCACTTCAGCAGTGTGTCATGCAAAATATTGCCAGTATAGGTCTGAAGGCTAGATATGAATATGACAGCGACTTCTCAACGCTCATGAAGTGTCTGCCTGCTTTGGCATTCGCACCTGAAAACGATGTCATACCAGGTTTCGAGGAACTTGTCCATACCCTTCCTCAAGAGCCAGAAGTCAAAGAAGTATTGGCATATTTTGAGTCCAGTTACATTCGATGTATGCAGATTGGTGGACGTCGAAGGGATCCCCGTTTCCCTATCAAACTTTGGGGCCACTTCGAGGACACAGAGGAATGTGCTCCAAAAACCACAAATTGTTGTGAAAGGTTCCACAATGCCCTGAAATCTGTGTACACGTGTGGGCACCCAACCATGTGGAAGTTTCTGAAGGGCATCGCACGGGCCATCGCTGTCCAGCGTCTAATGCACCAGAATACTTTAGTATATTGGTGCGATGCATCCACTACCATGAACATCAGACTCGTGCAGAGACTCGCCACTAAAGTTAAAATGTATAGAGGCGAACTAGATAAGCTCCTGTATTTGCGAGCAGTAGCTAATATGCAGGTCGTGGGACACTGTAGTGCACTGTATGTGATTATATCCACTGGTTTATATTTTTGTATTTTATTTCTTTTCCTACACCATTCACAATGGAGAATGAACCACTAGTCAGTGGTTCATATAATGTATCCACTGGTTCATGCTTATTTACTACATGACTGTTTCTCAATAAGCTTTTTATCCACTGGTACAAGCTTTTTCCTCAGATTATTATGCTTCCCCCAAAAAAATTATATCCACATTGGTGAATGAACCATAGTATCTCCAATGGTTCATATCTTATATCCACTGATTCATGACTTTTTTAATAGATGAATGTTTCTTAATAATATTTTTTATTCTCGGGTACACACTTTTGTCCTATATTAATGTTACTGTTACATGTTATTTTAATAAGGGATTATGCTTCTCATTAATTTTTTTTACCATTGTTAACTGGTTAAGTGGTTCAGTTGTTACTGGTTCAACTGTTCACTAGTTCATTTGTTATTGGTTCAATTGTCACTGATTCAGTTGTCCACTGGTTCACTTGTCTGCTGGTTCAATTGTCACTGGTTCAGTTGTCCACTGGTTCAATTGCCACTGGTTCGGTTGTCCTAGAACCCTTCTGAGCAAGATCTTGGGTGCCACAGATTCTTGCAACAAGTCCAAAATTGTCATAGTATTTAGAATGTTAAATGTTCACGGATGGATGGATTTTCATTGTATTTTTCATAAGGCAGTTGATAAGGAAAGACATGCTACTGTTGGGCTGCCTTGCAGCATCCCATGTACTAATTCAATGCAAGGTGCAAAGTGATTAAAACTACCTTTAGTTTGGGAGAGCAATACTCATTTTTAGCTATGAAATTCACTAAAAGTTATTTCTTTGTAATTAACAATGCTTATTTCGGAAGAGCTTAATCAACTTGCTACTTATTTTTTTTATTTATTCAGATAACTGTACATGGGTCCATGTGCACATGGGCACTCCCAGTGATATTGCAGTTGATAAACATTACAATCTATTTGGTTATGTCTAAATAAAATATTAATAGAATTTCCAATTAATTTTAAATATCATAACAAGTAATTAATAATAAAATATAGTGTAATAATCGATTGATGGCAGAAGAGCACTCTGCAATTATTTTTTAAGAGTAATAATATTATGGTTTACATGTATTAATAGCAGAAGAGCACTCTGCAATTATTAATTAAGAGTAATATTTGTAACAATATTTTCAATAGCCCTTGTTGAGTGCTATCATTTAATTTACATTTCACTTTTCAACAGTACTACTGCAGACAATTTGAAGCAGATATAGAATAATAATTTTAAGGTTAGAATAATTAGTAGGTACATATACATATGCATGCATTAATTAGATGAGCAATAGAAACACTACTGGGGCTTTATAGTCATACATATCAGAGAGAGAGAGAGAGAGAGAGAGAGAGAGAGAGAGAGAGAGAGAGAGAGAGAGAGAGAGAGAGAGTTTGTAGTATCCAATTCAACAAAAGGAGTTATTCGTCCTTACCACAGATAAAGATACATACATGCATGCTCATACACATCATTGTCATCTGAGGGTAACACAGCAAAGGAAAGTGCATGTCATTAATCGCATATATGTACACATATAAACATGAACATACATGCCAAGTAGTACAGCTGTCTTATTTTCTTCATTTTTTTTTCTTTTCTTTTAGCTTTCTCTTTTACTATTTTTTATTTTGTATATATATTGAGTTAAATGTAAAGTCTAATCCAGTGATAACATATCTTGGTTAGTAAGTGAGTTTATCAGTTAGGAAGAATATATAGCAGAAACAGGTGGGTGCCTCCTCAGACACAAATTTGAATTTTCCTTCAGGTTTGACTTTTGTTTTGTTGCATTTTGTTTTCTTTTTCTTTTTATCCCTAAATTACAATAGTCAAATTTTTAAGTTAACATGTGAGTTACCAGAAAAGAGATAAATTGAGTCACTAAATAGCACTTATATGGAGATATAAAAATTGTGTGAAGCTTAAATAAAAGTTTTTCTCTTTCTTTTTCTCTTTCTCTTCTTCTTTCAATATTCTGTGAGAGGGAGAACGTAAA
>JAXCGZ010018333.1:15000-19068 GCA_037179515.1 Halocaridina rubra | reverse complement strand
CTCGTAGAATACGTGATTATCTAAATATATTATATACCCTTTTCTCTCTTTGTAAGATTTTATTGACAGTTGTGAAGCCACCAAGTTGTATGGAAAATACAAGTACATCTTTGCCTGAGTTTTGACAAATTTTAATTTCATATATTACTATGAGAGCTTTTTGAACGCGTCAAGTACGTTCATTTGTAAGGTATTCATTGTCTCATAATTCATCACTTTTGTGAGATAGGAAGATTTCTTCCCGTGTAAAGACCTTTTCTCAAGCCTTCATCAATTTCATTTCAATCTTGCAACATCCACCAAACTTCAGCGCTAAATCGCAGCATATTTTTTTAATCACTTCTAGCTCTTTGTCTATGACAATGCTTAGTGTATATCTTTAAAGTTTACAGGAACAGTGCACTGGATATATCGAATAATCAGTTGGCTCATTTCCGCGCAGCAAAAATTTTAATAAGATGCCATTGTACTGTAACTATGAAAAATACGGCATTGTGCTAGCATAAAGCCAGTTTAATAGATGCATTATATGGTCAATTGTAAAAAGTAGACTGACTATTTCTTAGACAACCAGATATTTACAGGGCACTTATCCCTATACAGATTCCGGATAGTTTTTAATAGGAATAGGTTTCCCTAGTGGCTTTTCATTCCCTCAGATGTTCTTTATTTTAGGTGATTAATATAAATATCCTGAAAATGCACCAAATTACCTAATAGAATGTTTTACCGCATTTTCCAAAAAGAGGCATTTAGAGCAAAAAAATAATTATGTACTTAAAACAAGTTTTTATCGTAATTTTGCGATTTTATAGATTTGTAACTTTTGATTATGGACTAAGTCTCTTTACTTCATGCCTGTAGTGGATATTAATGCAATTTATCTATCAGTTAATACTCTATTATCATTGCATATGTCATGTGGTTTTTTATATGACACGTGTTTTTGCTTCTGGCCGGGATTTAAACTTAAGACATAATCTGTGTGCAAGGGCACTGTCAGCTTTACAAGAGAAGGTGACTAATAGAAGAAAGAAACCTCTTTGCTAATCTTCTGCACTTAAGTACACTTGCGTGACCATTCTTGTGAAACAGTCTCCTTTTCAAGTTTCCTCAGTTTCACTTTCTTCCTATTTTTGTTTTGCTCTTATTTTTTCCATGTTCCCCAAGACAACATATATTTCTCTTCAAATCTTTTTTTATCTTTCTCTTCCACGCTTGCATCTACAGGTGCATTTCATGACTTGTCAACCAAAGCTTTTATGGTCAGTGTAATTACTGAGTGTGGTCACAAAAGGCTTTTTGCATCCTATTAAAAGATTTTTTTTCTTCGTCAAAATTTAATATACTCTAATGAACCTCTCATAATTATTATTTTAGGCCTTTTACAAAAGTTCTTTAACTCTTTGTCAACACAAGGATGTTCTATTCAGTCCCGTCTTAATTAAATATCTATCTAGAGGAAGTATTAAGTTATTTTGAATTTTATGTCTGTCTTATGTGGGTTTACTGTACATGTTCTCATTGTGCTACAGTTTGTATATACGTGTACTAATTAGTAATCTTGTTATCTTTATTTGGAGTAAATTTTTCTCACGATTCGTTCATAGCGTTAATTCTGTTTTTTTTTTTTTTTTTACAAATATGTACTTTTCTTAGAATTTCAATTGTTTGATTGAGGTTGCTATAATTTCTGTCATTATTTTATTATTAAATCTCTCCATTCCTCCCATTTTCTTTTTTAGTATTTATTAGTGACGCATACATATACTGATGGAGTTAGAGAAAAATAATAATATGTAAAGATGGTAAAAGTTAAAAACAAAGATATCAAATAAGACAAAGTAAATAATGGAATATACACTAGACCGAGGTAAACTGTTAAAAATTGAGAGAGAGAGAGAGAGAGAGAGAGAGAGAGAGAGAGAGAGAGAGAGAGAGAGAGAGAGAGAGAGAGAGAGAGAGAGAGAGAGAGAGAGAGAGAGAGAGAGAGAGAGAGAGAGAGAGAGAGAGAGAGAGAGAGAGAGAGAGAGAGAGAGAGAGAGTATTGTTAATCCTCAAAGTGCGAGAATAGTTTCACTGTAGATAACTCATGTATCGCATTATATATATCTAATGATATATCATTAATGTACTCATCTTGGCTTTATAAGAAAACTGTTGAAAGTTTCCATTAAAATGTCAGTTGATACGTCAGGTATGCGCTCTCTCTCTCTCTCTCTCTCTCTCTCTCTCTCCTCTCTCTCCTCTCTCTCCTCTCTCTCTCTCTCTCTCTCTCTCTCTCCCTCTCTCTCTCTCTCTCTCTTTCTCTCTCACTCACTATCTCATTCACACATACACACACACACACACGCACACACTCGCGCGCGCGCGCACGAAAAAAAAACACACTTTGAAAACAAAACAAAGCACAGCCACAATTAATGCTTTATGGAGGCAAAAGCTTAATGATTTGATATTCATGACTTGGACTGCGCAGGAAAAACATGGACAGTAAATTGAGAGTTCTTGTTAAAAGCAGATTGGACGCGGTTTATGATTTATGCCCACTTTGGCATAATTCCAAAATAAGTTCAGATCTTTTGGGAATGAAAAGAGATTCATTCCATGATATTCCTCTCATGATATTAAAGAAAATTTGACATATTGTTGTCGGGTGCGTTTTGTAAATGGTCTTTTGAAATTGAGTTTTAATATTAGAGTTATGTGATTCCTCCAATACAAGTTAGAGGCTATATGGGTTCCTAATATTTTTAGAGTTAAGAGGTAAATTTCATTAGTTTCGAAAACAACAGGGTTATTAGATTATATGATTCCTCCAATACAAGTTAGAGGCTATATGGGTTCCTAATATTTTGAGAGTTAAGAGGTAAATTTCATGAGTTTCGAAGACAACAGGGTTATCAGGAGGAGAAGAAGATAAAGAGATAGCCAGAAACCGTGTCTTGGTGGCATTGAATTTAACTAAATTTTGAGTGCCCCACTCAGATACTCTCTGCAAATCGGAGTTAAGAGTAGAAGAAAGAGTGATTCGAGATTGATTACGAGTAGCAGATGAACGTTGTGAAGAAAAGGCAGAGGAAAAGTGAAGGGTAGAATCATCAGCAAAGGCATGAAGAAGACAGGAAGATGGGGATTGTAGAAGATCATTAATGAAAAGAAGGAACAGAGTTCTGAAAGAACAGAGCCCTGTGGAACACCACTGGTAACCAAGAAAAGGCTAGATGTCGCGCCATCAACAACTACAGATATAAAACGGTCAGTAAGAAAACTGGAAATCAGAGAATAGAAAGAAGGGGTAAAGTCATAGGCATACATACATACATACATACATACATACATACATACATACATACATACATACATACATACATATATACATACATACATACATACATACATACATACATACATACATACATACATACATACATACATACATACATACATACATACATACATACATACATACATACATACATACATACATACATACATACATCCATCCATCCATCCATCCATCCATCCATCCATCCATCCATCCATCCATCCATCCATCCATCCATCCATCCATCCATCCATCCATCCATCCATCCATGCATGCATCCATGCATGCATGCATGCATGCATGCATCACATACATACATCCATCCATCCATGCATGCATGCATGCATGCATGCATGCATGCATGCATACATACATACATACATACATACATACATACATACATACATACATACATACATACATACATACATACATACATACATACATACATACATACATACATACATACATACATACATACATACATACATACATACATACATACATACATACATACATACATACATACATACATACATACATACATACATACATACATACATACATACATACATACATACATACATACTTATATAAGTACATTCATTCATACATACGTAAATAGATACATATACAAATTTGGAAAAAAAATAACTTTAAGAAAAAAAAAGAAATTTTGACGTTGAGGTTCTCTTTGTTTTTGCAGCTACCTCATTGCTCTTAGAAATAAATAAATATCA
>JAXCGZ010018333.1:7500-10000 GCA_037179515.1 Halocaridina rubra | reverse complement strand
TATTATTACTTGTACCCCATCCAGGCCCAACTTAGACTGTGCAAGAGATTTACTTCGGTAATATTTGGACTTAGAATACTTCCTCCGTGTTCCCCTGCGTGTCGAAAGAGTAGACTAAATGGGGAGGAGTGAGTGGACTAGGAATCCCCTCCTCTATATTTTCTCTTCCCAAAGAGTCAGAACATTTAGTCTTGACTCAGCCAATCCCCTTATAGGGGGAAAATGGCTCATGTAAATAGATTTATAGATAGTTTCAACATTTATTTTACTCTACTGATATACTCATAGTCTCCAAATTTTACACGAATTTGCTCATATAATTAGAATATCATAACCAAGGTGCCAGATGTATGAAATGAAGCTTCGAAAGAGGTCAACGTAGTGCCAGTCGTACACAAGAAATGACTGCTCTGTACTCGATAGCCAATATAATATGCAGTATTGAGCCTTGGAAGTCATCTCGTAACAGGTGGAAGGATCTATAAATTCAGGTGTTTTGCACGGCAAGGCATTTACACTGGATATCTTTATTTGACTTAGAGATGAGAAAAACGTTGTATTTACACCCCTACAAATGCAGAGTACTCCTAAAAAGCTTAATACTTTTAACTAGCACAGGTATACAACTTACCTTTCCAGAGCATAGTATATCCAGGATCACTTAATGCATTAGCTGATGCTATTGGTAAAGTGGAGTTGGAGGTCTTGCATCTTTTTGCGGTGGGATTATAGCAAAATCCTAAACAGCTGTACTCTGCTAGACAAACGGAGGAACACTGTACCTTTATTAGGATACAGAAGAGTGTTTATGTTATTTTTGCATATTACTGTGTTTTCAATCGCTTACCTGGATATAGGTTATCCAGAGATATGCACTCATGTATACAACACGATTCTTTTTATAAGACCTCAAATTTTCTTTTATGTTCGTACATCCCCCTAAAAATCTCACCTGAGACCGTGCCGATACTACTCGGTTGATGTGACCCAGAGGACAAAGGTCATTCATCTGGCGTGTGAAAGTCATATACTGTGACGACGAGTAGACCACGAAAGTGATCGTAAGACCGATCAAAAGTAATTTGCCTTTTTCATTCATCGCACTATTAAGAGGTTTTCTGGTAGAGAAAATAATGAATCAGATAGATGATGAAATAGATAGTGATATTACTTCATCTCCTTATGGGATGAATGTCATGTCGATACTTGGCTCTACTAGCTAGAAGTATATCCCTTTGTGGTTATTATTTAGAAAGATATTGAGAGCCAAGAACCCATCAGTCTCACTAATAATTTTCTTCAAAGTGTCCTCCAGACACTTATGCGAGAATTATTAGTGATGGATTGCTACTTATATCATAAAGAAAAAATTTCAGCATTCATTAGAGTGGGCTCAAAAAAGGGTAAATGATATCAATATCCTTTAATTCTGCCATTTTGAAATTACTTTTCTGACGTTTATTAAACATCCTGAATTTACAGAATTTTGCATAAGGATAATCTCTCCTTGAGAGTGCAAAATATTGCAATATAGCATTAAATTGATATCCTTGTACAATGACTATAATATTTTTATTTATTAACCGAGAATATTTTTCTTCATTTCTCTCAGGAGTTAAATGCATAAATTTAGTTATATTTTTGAGTTCAAATCATGTGTACAATAGAAGTGTATAGCTTTGTGTGTCAAATCCCCAGTCGCATGGGAGTGGACATAGACTTACTAGAGTTGGGGGATTAATATTTTACACGCTAATTACCTTCAGTGGTACGATAATCGTAATTAATGTCGGATAGCTGATAGCTGTCTCGGGAGAGTGATTTAATCAAACCTTCAGTTATCTCAATCCTCAAGATATGTTATCTGAGGAAAGAAAAAAATCTTATTATTTAGCAGCAGAATTATTTATACTTCTTTCCACGCTGATGATATGTCATCAAATGAATAAAGGAAAAAGGTTTTTAAATATTATGCAACGATTTCATTTTCAGGAGTCCTGATACATTAGAAAGTATATTAGAGGTTCTGCTATTATTTAGTAGCCATCTACACAGTGTATACACATGAGACTTAATACAATAAGAAATATGAGAAACAAAATGTAGTAAAGGAAATTCCTATATATTCTTCTTCCTCTTCTTCTTCTTCTTCTTCTTCTTCTTCTTCTTCTTTTTATTATTATTGTTATTGTTATTGTTATTGTTATTGTTATTGTTATTATTATTATTATTATTATTATTATTATTATTATTATTATTATTATTATTATTATTATTATTATTATTATTATTATTATTGTTATTATTGTTATTATTATTATTATTATTATTATTATTATTATTATTATTATTATTATTATTATTATTATTATTATTATTATTATTATTATTATTATTATTATTATTATTATTATTATTATTATTATTATTATTATTATTATTATTATTATTATTATTATTATTATTATTATTATTATTACTATTATTATTATTATTACTA
>JAXCGZ010018333.1:0-2500 GCA_037179515.1 Halocaridina rubra | reverse complement strand
TGGCCTACAGGCACAAGTGTCCAGCCATTTCGTGGGAGCAAACAATGGTCATACCAAAATAAACAGCAAAGAGCAAATGGAACAATCCCCTATATGCGAGACTACAGAAAGAGACACGATACAAACCTCTCTTATCGCCGTCCAAGCACAAGAGACTTCTCCTGGAGTGATGGCTCTTACAACCCTAGACACTCACCTAGGCATACAAACTTTGGGAAGGCCCGATCATACCACGGCACGTACTCAAACCAGCATTACACATCCAACGGCAGGTACAGACACCAGGATCCATGGGCTAACCCCAGAACACACTACAATGATGAATTCCCAGCAGAATCATACAGTCGAAACTACAACTATGACTATGGATACCACCCCAATGAAACATGGTAATACCTCGTCTCCTGCTGTTGCTGTTACTGCTGTCGATGTGAAAGTTACTTGTAAATATAATGATAGATTATCTGTCGTACATATAAATGCACAATCCCTGTTATCCCATATACTAGAAATTGAACATAAGCTTGTACAAGAAAATATTGATGTTCTTTGCATTAGCGAATCATGGCTGTATCCGTCAATTAATAATGCATTTATTAATATTCCTTCATATAATATTTATCGCTATGACAGTGGTAGAGGTGGAGGTGTATGTTTATATGTTAAAAATTATTTGAAGGCCACTGAACTAAATCTTGAAACTGAGAAGCACGAAGGAGTGGAAGATAAATGGATCTCTGTCCAACATAAAAAGTTTCCTTCTATTATCATAGGCTGCGTGTACCGCCACCCCAAAGCCTCGGTAACCTCCTTTAGCTATATTTTGGACGTTTTTAAGGAGATAATTTTAAAAAACAAACCAGTTTTTATATATGGCGATTTTAATGATGATCAACTAAAAAGAGAAAATAAAATGAGTAGACTTATTAAGAATTTAAATCTAGAACAGATTATAAATAAACCAACTAGAATCACTCCCACTTCAGTTTCCCAAATCGATCTAGTAATAACAAACTCCAAACATATGATAACTAAGTGTGACGTAATGCCAAGCCCTATAGCAGACCACGAGGAAATTGTAACGTCCCTAAATATTCGCAAACCAAAGAGACAACCAATCTTTAAAACATTCAGATGCTTAAGAAATTATTCACAAGAATTACTTTGTAGTTTACTTATGAATGAAGTACATAAATTAAATGAAATTCTATATACCGATAATATAAATAAACAAGTAAGAATTTTAACCAGTGTCTTATCATCATGTATAGATCGATGTGCACCACTCGTGACAAGAGAAATATTTCGTCCCCCCGCTCCTTGGATAACAGATGACATAAAAAACATTATGAAAGAAAGAGACAAACTACAAAATGAAGTAAAACTACAAAGAGATAATATCCCTTTAAGAGAAAAGTTTACAGAGCATAAGAAACAAGTAAAATCATTATTAAGTAACAGTAAGAAACAGTATTACAAAAATGAATTTCAAAACGCTAAAGGCAATATCTCTGATACATGGAAAATTGCTAAAACCATGCTTTCCAATAACTGTAATAAAAGTAGTAACATATCAATTATACCCGATGAGGTAGATGTAAGTGCTAAAGCAGAAGAGTTCAATAATTTTTTCGCTGAAGTGGGGAAAAAAACCTTTGAAAAAACAAAAAAAGAAATAATAAATGAAATCAATAATAGTAATGGTGGTAATAATAATGATGATGGTAGTAGTAATAATAATAGAAATGTTGATAATGGTGTAAATAATAATGATGGTGGTAGTAATGGTAATGATAATAGTGATGATGGTAGCAATAATAATAATAATGTAAATTTGGAAGAACATAGTGCATTCAATAGAAGTACTGATGTCTTTAACCCTACTACAGTAGATTGTAATACAGTAATCTTAGTAATAAAAAATCTGAAAGACTCTAATGCATATGGATCAGATGGAATTTGTTTTCGTTTTATTAGAGATTCATTATTTGTAATAGCTTATTATCTGACGGTAATAATCAATACTTCCATAGTTACCAATATCTACCCAGATTTATGGAAAAATCCCCATGTAATTCCTGGTTTTAAAAATGGAAATCCTGACGACGTCTCTAACTATAGACCAATCTCTTTACTACCAATTTTATCAAAGATACTTGAAAAGATTGTTGCAAATCAGTTAAGTGAGTTTCTTGAAAAAAATAAACTTATTGCAAAAAGTCAACACGGTTTCAGGCCAAAATTATCAACTGAAACTGCCTTATTGAAAATATCAGATGAAATATACAAAAATATAGATAATAAGAAAATATCATTGCTACTACTACTCGATCTTTCTAAAGCTTTTGATAGTGTAAACCATAGTATATTATTAGAAAAATGCAAAAAAATGAACATTGACCCAAGCTGGTTCGAGAACTATTTAAAAAACCGCTACCAGTCAGTCAGAATAAAAGATACAGTTTAAAGTTCCAAGAAGGTATTGTTTGGGGTCCCTCAG
>JAXCGZ010018332.1:17500-19108 GCA_037179515.1 Halocaridina rubra | reverse complement strand
ACAGAAACAAACGAATGACTAAACGGATCAGATTACAAGAGACGATCAAAACAGCAGGTCACGGGATACCCAAAGCATCAATAACTGATTAATATTCACCGTTGCTATGGAAACGCTATTCATTCCCACTGTCAGTACTTTTAAGAAAGAATATATACTTCTCAGAAATGTAAATTATTGGCACAATAATTGACACTGGTTTAAGATTCACACTATGCACCATTCCATAATGTTAAACTTGTAATTTGACTTAGGTTAGGTTACGTTAGATTAGTTAAATTGGGTAAGTTAGGTATGGATAGTTATGGCACTGCTAATAGCAATAAGGCATATATGTCATTAAGGTCATTAATTTAGGTACTTGTTTGAGCATATGAAAGGTGTATTAGGTAAAGACGGATCAGAACAGATGTATTTTGAAAAAAAAAAGTCTTAACTAGTATATATATATATATATATATATATATATATATATATATATATATATATATATATATATATATATATATATATATATATATATATATATATATATATATATATAATCTATCTTTCTTTCCTCCCACAGGTAGGCTTTTTAGCCTGTCAGTGAGGAGCATCTCTTTCTCCATTCCGCTCTGTCCCGGAAGATATCCTCCTACTCCAATCTATTCAGCCTTCCCATTCTATATTTTGTTAAGATTTCTTGTATAACATCCCTCGATCTTTTCCGTGGGCGGCCTGTGGGCCCTCTTCCGTCTGGTGTCCATTTGAATGCGAGTTTTGGAATTCTTGCCTCCTCCATTCTCTGTACATGTCCCAGCCACCTCAACTTAGCTTGTTCAGTTCTTGTTTCCAAAGATACTACTCCTAGTCTTCTTCTAAGTTTTTCATTCCTTATCCTAGCCATTCGTGTTTTACCGAGTATAAGTCTGATAGGCTTCCTTTCTGCAGCTACTAATCTTATCATGTCTGTTGTAGTCATTGTCCAAGTTTCAACTCCATAGGTTAATGTTGGCATAAGGACAGTCGTGTAGACTAGTGTCTTAATTTCTGCTGGGATATGTTTTCCTTTGAACAATGGGTAGAGCATGTGGAATTGTCTGCAGTATTTATTGATTCTTTCAGTGATCTCATCGTGCATACCTCCAGTTGATTTAATCTTTACTCCAAGATACTTAAATTCTTTTGCTTGTGGGAGTGTAGTTCCATTGAGACTTATAATTAGGATCTCTTCTCTACCAAATACCATAACTTCAGTCTTCACTTTATTAATCTTCATTACCGCTTCTTCAAGAACCCTATCCCATTTCTCCGCCGCCTCCTGCAATCCATCCCTAATTGTCAAATAAACACACGCACGCACACACACATAATAATGTATATATTCGTAAGCACTAATATACTCCGTGGTTTGCAACGTCGATTCGTAATCCATATATCCCTATCTTAAAAGATTCAAAGGCTGCTCCCGTGAAGTAGTATTCATATATATATATATATATATATATATATATATATATATATATATATATATATATATATATATATATATATATATATATATATATATATATATATATATATATATATATATATATATATATATATATATATATATATATATAT
>JAXCGZ010018332.1:0-15000 GCA_037179515.1 Halocaridina rubra | reverse complement strand
AACTGGTAAGTGCCAAGATTTGTAAAAAAAAAAAATAATAATAATAATTTTCAGAAGTATTATGCAAAAGTGGTATGAATTGGAATCATGCATCAGTCAAAAAGAAAGAAAGCACTCTACTAGATAATACATTCAATCATTACATATTTACAGCAGGTGCTTTACTTAACTGATTTTGTGAGAATTAATTTTCAGTTGATTCGTCAGTAGAAAATTTAATATTAATAAGAAAATATTTGTGATGGAGACTTGTTTTTTTTTTTGTAGTTCTTTTTCTTATTTCAACAAAAATAGCAGCATTTTTGACATTTTAGTGCCTAATTATTTATATATCTTCATGCCTTGCAGTTGTACAATTCAAAGATTTTTTATGGGCTCTGTAAAGATATGGAAACAGTACACTGTATGTTGGGTACGATACTTTTCGGTTGAGTATGATGGTGCGGGAGATTCCTGATGGGGGCTGGTGTTGTGGCTGTTGTTGTAGGTTGGTTGCAAGTGGTGGTGGTGACTACGAACGTGCCAAATCATTGAGCTACTGGATGTATTGGATCCGAGTGAGTACAGCTTGTGCCTTCACTTTACAACATTCATACACACATATATACTGGTGCAGCTATGCTATGTGCATGTTATTCGTCCTAAATAGCATTAAATTATAATACTGCCGGATGTGTTGGAGTCGCCGGTTCCCAGGAGTAAGTGCTGTTTAAGAGAGACTTTTATAAACCTAACTTAAGTAATAGACCTTTGATTTGTATGAAGTGTTATTTCCGTCCTGGACATGGTGCTCCGAGTGAGGATTGAAGGAATTTCCTGGGGCTGGTTCCGTGATGTAAAGCTTAGGCTAGGTAAGGCTTAGGGCCTAGTTCAGTGTTACCAGATCTAGCATAATTTTATGCTTTTAGGATAATCTGAGAGTAATTTCCTAGGCTAGCATAATATTTAGCATACTTATTATTTTAGCATAATATTAGCATAATTCAAGGACATTTGGGATACAAATGACATAATTTGAGAAAATTGAGAGAAATACCATGGATATGTTTAATCAGTAGTAAAAATAAATAAAACAATATCGTTTTAAGAAATTTAACATTATGTACAATAATGACGGTCGCTGTGAAGTCTTAGACAAGGTCCACTACGAAATGAAACCGTCCTGAACCTGAACATATCCTGTCCTATCAGTTCAACACCAGTACAGCTGTTCTGACAGATCTCCTCCTCGGACCTAGTAGTAGTCGTCACATAGACCGTGGGGTGTGGCTCGTGTGTGGACTGCAGATTGTGCAGTGCAGCCGCCGTTAGTGTGAAATTGTGAATCCTTAGACAGGACAGAGCTGATAATGTCGAAGAAAGGAAACAGAGAGGATTGTGATCATGAAGATAAGTCCTCTACCTCCTCGGACAAGGATGATAGTAGTAGCATTGTGGTTAGTGGTACTAAGAGTAAGACTGCTAAGAAATCATATCCACAGCAGTTCCGAGGTGAGTGGCTGGCTGATCCCGAGATGAAAAGTTGGCTTGCCAGGAACAAAAATTATCCTACAAACTAAAGTGCATTTTGTAAAATGTGTACTGTACCCTGAAGCCAAAGCTCTGTGCTACAGTACCACATGAAAACATGAAATCAAAGAAACACCAAGCACTTACCAAGTCAGCCCAAGGAAGCAATAAGGAGAATGTGTAAGAAAAGCAGGTGAATTCCATCACGAGAATGATTAAATCAGTGAACAAATTCATATACGATAAACAGCCAATAGAAATAACCAATCATGTTTACATAATTTTTTTTCAGCTAGAGGGCAAATTTATATTTTTATCCATTATTATCTGTAATGAGAAGCCTTTATGGTAAACCTTACTTATATGGGCCTAAAAGGTTCTTTTCTTTATTGTCAGCAGTCAGGTGGTTACGCTGAAACCATTTGTGTCGGGAGTCGGAGTAATTTTTTTCCATAATCAGAGTAAGAGCCATTTTGGGACTTGAAGTTTTGAATAAAGTAGAAAGGAATTTGTGCTATCCTGCAGGTCAAGTGGACGTTATAGGGGTGTTTTGTACCCTAGTAGAGTATAAGGGTAAGAAGATGTATGACAGAATGTACATGCTGAGCCCAAAGAACAAATCAGACAATTTGCTTAGTAGGAGTGCAGCATTGGAGTTGCAAGTCATAAATTTTATGGGCAGTATTGAGGTGGAAAAATCACTTTTTGGTTTTGGGAGGTGGAAGACCGAGCCAGTGAGTTTATGTTTAAGACAGGAGGCCATCCCATTCATAGTAAGGTGTGCTAGGTTAGTGGCTATATCGTTGGTATCTGCTGTTAAAGAGGATCTAAGCAATCTTGAGAAGTCTGACATCATTGAGAAGGTAACCCACTCAACAGAATGGGTTAGTCCCATGGTACCAGTGGTGCAACCTAAGGCAGTACCTTTGGAGGTTAGATTGTGTGTGGAATACAGAGAGCTCAATAAGTATTTGATGAGAGAGATTTTTGAAATTCCCACATTTGATGATATTGCTGGTAAATTCAGAGGGGCTGCTTATTTTTCTAAATTAGATGCGAAATTAGGGTTTACCAGATACCTTTAGATGAGGCATCCAGAGATTTCACTACATTTATGACCCCCATAGGAAGGTACAGCTTTAAGAGGTTACCGATGGGTATTTGTGTCGTCCCAGAGAGTGTCCAGCAGAAAATGACAGATTTGTTAGACGGGTTACCGGGAGTGGAATGCTTATTGGATGACATAGTGGTATTTAGAGGTTCAGAATAGGAACATGATAAAAATCTAAGAAATGTTCAAGATGTAATTAAGAGGTCAGGATTGAAACTGAATAAAGAGAAGTGTCTGTTTAAGCAAAAACAAATAAAATTTCTGGGGCACATCATTAGTGCGGAAAGAGTCAGAATAAATCACGGGAAGGTAAAGGCCTTCAGATGTATGAAACTTAAGAAGACTATTGGGTATGGTCAATTCTTTGGCTAGGTTTCTGCCAAGGTTACAATACATTATTCAACTGCTTACCTGTAATAAGCCATAGTAGTATTTAAAGCTTTATCCTACATAAATACAACTACAAGCATCAGAAAATAAAATATACAATGGTAAGAGAATTAGAAATTATAATTGCAATTAGAAGGTATACAATGATAAAATAAAAAATGAAAGACTACAGTAAGAGAATATTACAACATACACCCCTGCTGACAAGAATATCACTATATCAGAGCGTACAACATATAATGGCTTATAGCAATAGGCACATTATAATACTAGAAAGTATACTATAAAATCATTCAAATACTATAATTTACAAATCTAAACGATTTGGAGGTCGACGTTTTCGCTCAGATCTACACAGAGGTACTGGCATATCGTATTCAGATGAGAGTGAAGGATGCTGAGTTCTCCGAGTCATTGGGGCGCCCAAAGATTACCCTCCTGTTGTCTACAAAGAATGCTTGGGTTTGGGAACAAGACAAAGAGAAGGGATTTCAGGCATTGAAGAAAATTTTGACTTTGGCTTCAGTTCTATAATATTTTGACTCCAGTAAACCTACCAAGGTTTCTGCAGATGCTAGTTCATAGAGATTAGGAGGAGTGTTAATGGACAGATATAGTAATGCATGGAGGCCTGTAGCATTTTGTTCAAGATTGCTGTTCGATACAGAACAAAAGTGGGCACAAATTGAGAAAGAGTGTCTTGCAGCCAGGTGGGCATGTGAAAGGTTTCAGAAATTTCTGACAGGAGTCTCTTTTACTTTGGAGACTGACCATAAACCATTGCTACCAATATTAAATTCCAAGGAGTTGCATTTGGCGCCAGTTAGATGCCAACGGATGCTAATGAAATAGGCAAGATTTTCATTGCTGGCTGAGTATACGCCAGAAAAATTCATGTCAGTGGAGGATGCCTTGTAACGGGCTCTGGGCGAGAATAGTGATCAGATGAAAGATTCACTGGAAGCAGAAGTGGAAAGTTTTGTAGGTGGCATAGTAGGAAATTTGCCAGTGACCAGCAACCAGTTACAGAGGATTAAAGAAGAATAAGCCAAGGACAAGGACTTACGTTTAGTAATCAGATTTGTATTAGAGGGTTGGCCGGAGTCTGCCGGTAATGATGCAGGTTGCGTAAGTACTGGGCGGCCAGGAGTTATCTAAGTGTGGTGGAGGGAGGCTTGCTGCTGTATAATAATAGGATAGTCATTCCAGAATCTCTGCATAAGGAAATCTTGCAGATGATTCACTCAGAGGGACATTTATGTCTGAATAATTGTAGGAAAAGAGCTCAGGATTCAGTGTGGAGGCCTAATCTTTTTCCAGACTTAAAATGGTGGATTGATAATTGCTCATTTTGTGTACGGAATAGCCGGCAACAAAGGGCTGAACCTCTCAGGCCAACAGTGTTGCCCAAAAGGCCCTGGTTGAAAATGGGAGCTGATCTTTGTTCTTACAAAGGGAAGGATTATTTATTAGTAGTAGACTATTACAATAGATGGATTGAGATAGTATATATAAATGACTCTACATCATCATTTGTTATAGGGAAGCTGAAAAATATATGCGTCAAGTTTTGTATCTCGGAGGTGATGGTGTCAGAAAATGGACTGCAGTTTGGGTCCACAGCTTTCCGGCAGTTTGCATTAGATTATGGGTTTCAACATTGCACTTCAAACCCTCATTTCCACCAAGAGTATAGATGCGCCGGGCACATCTATAGAGACTATTATCCCAAGATGATATGTTTTTGGCATTGATAACATACAGGGCTTCTCCACTGGAAACTACAGGATGTTCTCCAGCTCAATTGTTGATGGGTAGGCAGACTAGGACAAGACTACCTATGATCAAGTCCAAGTTGATTCCCCGATAGCCAGATTTGCAGAAAGTGGCTGAAAGTGATGCTAGAATGAAGGCTGCATTGGCCCATAGTTATGACAGACATCATGGAGCCAGGGCATTGCCTCTAGTAGGAGTGGAATCACCAGTTCTCCTGAAATCTGATGGAGTATATAAATGGGAAAGAAGTTCCACTAGGGTAGGTAACAAGTTGGGAATAGATCTTACATGGTAAGAAACAGAAGGTACATCAAGTCTTTACTATGGGTTTTGATACTAGCTCTGAAAGGTAAAGTAGACTCAACACAACTGTGGGGATGTCAGTGCAAGCACCAATTCCTACACCTGCCCAGAAGAGCGATTCCTTAGTCATGGAGGAAGGGACGAGGCAGGAGAGGGAGAATAATGGGGAACCCCAGTATGTTGTTACTAAGTCAGGAAGGGATAGTAAGCCTCCTTCCCGGCTTGATTTGCAATAAGTGTGCTTTTTTCCTTTCTCGCCTTTTTTCTTCGTTAGCCTTGAAGAAGGGAACACAATTTTAATTTTGCTTTGAAGGGTGAAAGATGTGTAGATATGTATATAGTAAACTGTGTCATAGGTACGATACTTTTCCATTGAGGACGATGGCGGCTGTGTTGTAGGTTGGTTGGAAGTGGTGACAGTGACTATGAACGTGCCAAATCATTGAGCTACTGGATGTATTGGATCCGAGTAAGTATAGCTTGTGCCTTCACTTTACAACATTCATACACACACATATACACTGGTGCAGCTATGTTATTCGTCCTCAATAGCACTGAATTATAATACTGCCGGATGTGTTGGAGGTGCCAGTTCCCAAGAGAAAGTGCTGTTTAAGAGGTACTTTTATAAACCTAGCTTAGGTAACAGACTTCTGATTTGTAGGATGTGTTATTTCCGTCCTGCACAGGCTGCAATAAAGCAGTACATGCATCAATTACCACTGTACACACTGATATTCTATTCCTTTGAGGTGTTCCAGACAGTCTCTACCACAAAATGATTAATGCAGGCAAAAGCACTGCTCCAGTGCCAAGAAACGACTGAAGAGTAAGTAAATTTTGAGGGTTCATGTGGTGTACAATATTTTATAATGGAGAAATAAACAGATTTCTGTGACAATAATGCAGAAACTATAAAACCTACAGAAAAAATAAGTTTAAAAAAATCATTGTTATTCAGTCTTTAAATAACTATGTAATAGCTGTGAGTACTGCCTTTCAGCTGTGAAACTGTTTTCACATATCTCATCAGAAATGCCCTCACACGATAAACTCAATTCATTCTCGTCTTTCTCTTTTTTCTAAGAAACCCTACTTTCCTACCTCCTTGTCAAAATTATCCAACATCTTCCTACAAATATAGAGAAGAGAAATTTTATTTTATCACACTGTATATGAATTCGTGATATCTTTAACAGATATGATAGTGCAAAGAATTTAATAAAATGTGGAGAGAGCTCTAATGATATCTGCTCATAATTTTAGATGTACATTGGTTACCTTTTATTAAAGTAACACAGGGAGAATAAGGCTTCTAATTAGTAATATAGTACTTTAGAACTGAGAGAGAGAGAGAGAGAGAGAGAGAGAGAGAGAGAGAGAGAGAGAGAGAGAGAGAGAGAGAGAGAGAGAGAGAGAGAGAGAGAGAGAGAGAGAGAGAGAGAGAGAGAGAGAAGAGAGGAGAGAGAGAGAGAGAGAGAGAGAGAGAGAGAGAGAGAGAGAGAGAGAGAGAGAGAGAGATAGAAGAGAGAGAGAGAGAGAGAGAGGAGAGGAGAGAGGAGAGAGAGAGGAGATGAGAGTAGAGAGAGTGAGAGTGAGAGAGGAGAGAGAGAGGAGAGAGAGAGAGAGAGGAAGAGGAGGAGAGATAGAGAGAGAGAGAGAGAGGAGAGGACGAGAGAGTGAGAGATGAGGATGAGAGGAGGAGGAGGACGAGAAGAGAGAGAGAGAAGAGGAGAGAGAGAGAGAGAGAGAGAGAGAGAGAGGAGAGAGAGAGGAAACCTACTATATTGTGCAATTAAATGATTGATAAACAGGTGAACAATAACATTGATCATAAAAAAAAGTAGACAAATTTTTAAGCAATTTGTCTTTGATGGAGACATTAGAGGTGCTAAATTCTGGCATTATATACAGGGGACATTGATTAAAAATATTAATCTAGGTATGTCTACACCACTCTGACAGGTAAAAAGTATCAACATCACTACTAAGAGGATTAGTGATGGTTTACCAGTCAGGGGGGCGAGAACACCAAAAACAGCCCCTTCAGAAATGTCAAGGGTTCTATATTAAGCCTTTCCATTATCATACACAGTCACAAATTTGAAGAAATTTGCAATTGTTATATACCTTAAAATTGTAAAACACTTCAGCATGCATGATTTTACATAAAGAATACTGTACATAGCATATTAACAGTAACATTTTTAGTCATTAATACACATATAATGAAAAATGTGAGTGACTCACACTATCCTGTTGTAATTCATTGTTACATTTAATGTTTAACAATCATCAGTATGACAAAGATTCAAATGATGCGATGTCTACATTACTTTCTAAATACCACCATCAGGCAAAAAAATACAGATGCGAACGTTCATTACAAACTCATTCAATAAAAATAGGAGTAGTTTTTTATTGTAAATAATGTAGAGGAAATTTTTTTCCATACAGGACATACTCATCCAGAAAAAGTAAACTGAATTGTGGTGTACCTTTAAAAATGTACTAATTGTACGTACTGTACTTCTTCGTGTAGAAAAATATGCGTTGATTAAAGTATACATGAGTAAAGTAATATTCCATTAACTTTATGAAATCCTTGCCATACTGATCATTATTAAATTCACTTTTAAACTCTCAATAACTTAAGCATTTAAGGCACAAATAATTCTTAAGTTTAAAGTGTTCATTGATCGCATGTGAATCTAAGCAAGACTGAAATTATTCTCTTATGTCAAAAGATGGCTAAAACTACGGAAAAAAGACAATGAATCACTATATAAATATATTATATATGATGAAAAAACTAACTTTATTTGTATATTACAATGTCGAGAGCAGATTAGCTTCAGACTGAAAGTCTTTTTGGCATGGCAAGATTTGAGTGGAGGTTAGGTTCAGGGGAAAAATGTTAATCACACTATGGATGATCAGTGATCAGGAAACAGTAGAAATGACAGCATTTCCTGAAAATACGTCTATTGCTCTTAGGATGATTGTTTTTTCAGTGCTGTTTAATAGAGACAGTAATGTTAGGCACAATAATTTTTACCTCCGTTGTAGAGGTTCCCAATATGTGCCGGAATTATGTAAGAATTTTATTGAAAATTTTCTTTCAAGTACTCTCAGTGTTGAAATTTTAGACACAATAAAGAGTTGGCTTTGCTACTTATCATGTACTGAGACATGCTCTACAAGCACTTTCCTGGCTGCCTCTGAGATTATTTTGATAAATTACTACTTTATATAAGAATATAATAATTCTTGCAATATATATTGTATTTGGTATTATAAATTATGCAAATAATATGTTAGTATCTACTGATTGTACCAAAATGATAGTTTTATCAAAATATGTATGTTGTTTTAAAGATATACAAATGAGAAGACAAAAAATTTTAGAGTTAAATATGATTGTCTCATAGTTAAGTATTAGAGCATTTACTTGCTAATTACAATATGCATTTAAAGTTGATATATTTTTAAACATGCTAATTATTTACTACATGCGTATTCAGTACATGACAACAACACATACTCTATGGTCTGAATGACAGCTAATACTTTTATGATAGAGAATTCTACTGTTTGTGTACCTAACATCGTTGACTAATATGCCTATTCCATTTAATCTAGTTTGTTATTATTTGGCAAATATGAATTAAACAGCTTTGAAAATCGTTTGAAGGAGGAAAGGAAATCAGTGTTGCCAAAGCCAATCTGCCCTCGAAGCCTTCCCTATTCGTTATTAGGAATATTCGGCCCCCCTTGCGCACTGGTTGCCACGTTGGAGCTTCCAACCACTTGGGGTGCAATGGAGGATGCGAAGGGTCCACCTCCTCCACCACCACCTCCCTGGACAAGGGTGGGTGTTGTTGGTCCTCCTGTCTGTATGGATGTCATCCTTACTCTGGCACTTTCTCTCTTTTGACGGTGGATCTCTTCTGTTCGCAATGTGATACCAAAGATGTCCTCGTGATATCTGTTCTCATCCTATTGGAATAAAAAGTGAATATTATATAAATCAGCAAATGAAATCTTAAAATAACAGGACGTACAATTTTCATTTAAAATTGCAATTAGCAGCCAATTTGTTATGTCTATTTACCCGCATCTGAAGCATGAAGTTTTCAACTTCCTGATCTGTTAAGTGGCCATGTTCTTGAACAATCGATTTCAACTTTTGGTAGACACACTCTGCCATTGTGCAGTCTCCACAGACATAAAAATGACCTTTCTGCTCCACTACCTGACAGTACACTTCAGCACCTACTTCAACCAACAGATCTTGGACATATGTCTGAAAGAAATAGTTTTCATAATAGAAAAGCTTAGCTACACTTAACATTATATTTCAGATACCGTCAAAACTCTACATTCATGAAAGTATGTAATATGAATTTTAGAAAATCACTAAATTTCTTCCCTGGATCTAATAGGTACTAGAATGGATTCTTTTGCAAGCTAATTTTCAGTTTGATATATTAATATTACTAGGTACATACATACATGAATATGCAATGGCCGAAATCCCCTTTGTAAAGGAAATGGCAGAGTCAAAGCACACACATTTGCCATAAACCAATCATACTCGGTACCTTCGGGATAGTTGGCTCTCGTGAAAGAGCAAGGTAGGTATGCGAAAGGATTCCTGCTCTCTTCATAGCTTCCTTTTCCTCTGAGTATAAATCCAGGGCTCTTGTTCGACAACCAAAGAATAATGTCATTCTACCTGGCTTGTCTGAAATATTTAAAAAGCCTATATGCATTCTTCCAATGTAAGACATGAATTTTTCTTTCTCATTTTTTTGTGTCACTATTAATTCCCAATCAAATGAAGGTTGACACTAAAAGATTGGAGCAGGGGAAGAATCAAATCAAATCAAAACATTTATTTCCATTTTGTACAATGGTTATTCAACATTAATAGTAACTTATAAGTAGACATGTAATTAAACTAATAAATAAGAGGGTTAGACATATAGTTAAATTAAATGTAGCTTTCATAGAAAATAATAATGCTGTAATAAAAATGTTAACAATAATGTTAATAATAAAGTAGTAAGTATGCCACTAGATACAGGATCGTTATTATCGGCATCATTTCCATATTTGTTTCCTTACAATGAGAATAATTAGTTCTTAATGAGCAGCAACTATTTGTCCTAAAGAAAACTATATAGTTTGCCTTTGAAAGCTGTGAAGGAGGATGCATTTTTAAGATGCTCTGGAATATTATTCCAGAGTGTTGGCCCTTTGATAGTGATCATCTTTGAACCTGCCTCTGTGTTTGTTCTGTGAATAAAGAGCTCACTGCTCTGTCTTGTGTTGGTTCCCCTTATATCCCTGACTGTTTTTAAATCAAATAGCCAGCTAGGATAATGATGGTCCAAAATTTTGAATACAAAAACATAAATAGCATAAGCGACCTTATTTTCTGCCCGCAGCCACCCAAGTTTATTGAGAGCTGGTGTGATGTGGTCATATTTTCTTATTCCTCCCAGGGCAACTCGAGCTGCAAAATTAATAAGCTTCTGTATTCTGTTTAGCTGAGTCTTAGTGGTAGCTCCCCAAAGAGTTGTGCAGTAATTAATGTGACTTAGGGCTAGAGATTCAACAACAGTTATTCGAGTGGTAGTCTCAAAATTGTCTTTTATACGTGATAAGTACATTAATGTTCCTGTAACCTTTTTGCATACTTTATCTATGTGGGAATCAAACAAGGTTATCAAAGTGAATTCCTAGGTTTTTGACTGTTTTGCTAGGTGTGATAATATTGTCGCAAAAATTAATTGTTGTGTTTTCTGGAATTTGTGCTATGTGGAACCTTGAACCAATAAATATGCACTGTGTTTTACTTTCGTTCATTAACAGCCCAATTTCTTGGAAATAGGTTTTAATTTTTGACAGAGTGTTTTCTGCTCTTAAAGTTAGCTCTGGGAGATGATTAATATCACCACTAAGGAGTAGTTGAGTGTCATCTGCATATTGTACGACTAGACAGTCAGAAATGAAAGAAGATAGATCATTTACGTAAATGGAGAAGAGGATAGGACCAAGTACTGATCCCTGTGGAACACCAAATGATACATTTTTTGGCACAGAGATAATGTTGTTAAGACGTATGGACTGTTTACGATTAGATAGATACTCGCTAAACCAGCTTGGATCAATATTTAAGTTAATACATTTACTTAAAAGAATTTCATGGTTTACACTGTCGAAGGCTTTTGATAAGTCTAATAAAATTAGCAAAGATATTTTTTTCATATCTATATTATTATATATACTATTCGTAACTTTAAGCAGTGCAGTTTCCGTCGAGAGTTTTGGTCTGAAACCATGTTGGCTAATCGTTAGTAGTCTATTTGATTCTAAATATGACATAAGTTGGCATGCAACAATTTTTTCTAATATTTTAGAGAAAATGGGTAGCAGGGAAATGGGACGATAGTTTGTCACATCTTCTCTGTCCCCCTTTTTATGCAGAGGTATTACATGTGATATTTTCCAAGAGTCAGGAAACTTTTTAGTAACAATGGAAGTGTTCATAATAGTTAGAATATAGGATGCAATCATGGGTAGAGCATCTTTGATGAACTGAAATGGTATACCATCTGAACCATAAGAGCCAGAGTTTCTTAGGCTCTTTATGGTAAGAATTAGGGTAGCACAAGCTATAGGATTTATCTTGAAGTACTCTCTTGTGTTTTCATTGGAAGAATTGTCATTTAAGCAATTACTCATATTCACTGAGTTGATGTTTTCTTGAGTTTTTTCATATGTATTTTTGCCAACGTTAGCAAAATAGTTATTAAAGTTATCTGCTTTGTCTTTCAACTCCGTAATATTTTCATAACTTTCTGAGGTACTCTTTTCATTTGGTATCATGCTTCTTATCACTTTCCATGTTGCTGCTGTATCATGTCTAGAGTCATTAATTTGTTTTTTGTAAAAGTCTTTTTTACTTACACTGATGAGAGATCTGACACGTTTCTTTTCTGTTTTATAACGTTCTCGGAGAGTCATATCATATCTATTCATTTTTAGCTCTTTTTGTATTTGATTTCTGATTTGCATTGCCTCTTTGATGTCATTAGTTAGCCAGGGGGCTGAGGGGCGGGTTATTTTTCTTGTTACAATGGGTGCACAACTATCTAAGCATTCAAGGAAGACTCTTGTTAAAATCTCAACCTGCAAATCGACGTTATCTGTGTATTTAATTCTATTAAGTGCATTTGTGTTGTTGATTAATGTTTCACAAAAGATATCAGGGGAGTAATTTTTTAGACACCGGAATGTCTTGAGGAGAGGCTTCCTTTTCGGCTTGTTTATGTTTAGCATAGCAATGTTCAGCTCGTGGTCTGCAATTGGGCAGGGAACTACGTCCCAATAGGGTATACTTTCCACTTTATTTGTTATTATCAGATCTATAAGAGTCCTAGAATTAGGGGTTATGCGGGTCGGTTTTGTCACTATTTGTGTTAACTTCACAGTGTTGATCACCCTTTTCATTTTGTTATCTGCTGAGAGCAAGTCATCATTAAAATCACCAAGTATGTATATGGGTTTATGACGCACACAGATATTTCTGAATGTTTCTAGCAGATGATTGAATGAACTGGTAGGTGTTTTAGGGTGACGGTAAACACACCCTACAATGAAAGATGGAAGTTTCTGATACTGCACAGTGATCCATAAATCTTCGAGCTCCTCGGTTTTTTCTAAACCTGTGGTTATTTCTGATGCACTAAGATAATTTCTAACATAAATACAAACCCCACCCCCTCGGCCATGGTCATTGCGAAATATTTTACACTGGGATATTCACATATTTATTTTCAGTTGTAGGAGGAAGCCAAGTTTCACTTACACAGAGGATGTCTATGTTGTAGTCTTTTGTTAGCATTATTATTTCCTCAAAATGAGCGAGCAGGGACTGAGCGTTCACATGTACTAATGTTACATTCTTACCATGTTTCATTGGGGTGGTATCCATAGTCATAGTTGTAGTTTCGACTGTGTGATTCTGCTGGGAATTCATCATTGTAGTGTGTTCTGGGGTTAGCCCATGGATCCTGGTGTCTGTACCTGCCGTTGGATGTGTAACGCTGGTTTGAGTACGTGCCGTGGTATGATCGGGCCTTCCCAAAGTTTGTATGCCTAGGTGAGTGTCTAGGGTTGTAAGAGCCGTCACTCCAGGAGAAGTCTCTTGTGCGTGGACGGCGATAAGAGAGGTTTGTATCGTGTCTCTTTCTGTAGTCTCGCGTATAGGGGATTGTTTCATTAGCTCTTTGCTGCTTATTTTGGTATGACTGTAGTTTGGGATATTTTGTAGAATACCCAGGTTGTGTCCATTGTTTGCCCCTACGAAATGGCTGGACAATTGTGCCTGTAGGCCATTGCTTCAGTTTGTAAGGCACATATTCAAATCCTTTCGATATCGTTATTGCGAAGGAAACCCAGTTTGGTTTGCGAGAAAGCTCCTTAATCAAGACTTCATCAGAAGGAATGTCTTGATTTGTCAATGTATTACGTATCTCTCTCTCAAAGGGGTTGCCATGAATGCGAATATATATTTGAGCTGTAACCCTTGCACTTGCATTATTGGGCAACTGTGGCCGTGGGGGAGAGGACTTCGATGGAATGTTTAGAATAGAGACTGCTGCTATTTTGTCTTTTCTGTTTTCTTCATTATTTTGCAGCCTGTTGCTGGGATGGTTATTTGTGCTGGAAGGTGTAATTTGGTTGTCCTGGTTAGTGATAGTTGCTGTGTTGTTAGGAGTAGTGGAGATTAGCTCTATATCTTCTTCGCTGTTTTGCAACTCTTTACCAGGTTGGTTGTTTGTGCTGGGAAGAATCTTGTTCTGGTTACTGCCTGTTGTTGTATTGTTAGGAGTAGTGGGGAAGGACGCTGTTGTTTCATCACTATTTTGTAACCTGTTACTGATTTGATTATTTATGCTAGATGGTGTATTCAGGTTGTCTTGATGACTATCACTTTTATCTGGATCTACCTCTTCTTCACTACCACTGTCACATTCGTCTCTCAATGCAATGAAGGAATTGTGAGTAGAGACAGAAAACCTAGTTTGCAAAACCTGAGGGTTGTTGATAGAAGGGACATCATCGTTGTTAGGTGACAGCACTGAACTGAGAGGTGGAGATGTTTTTGATAGGAGTTTCAGCCTAGAATTATCTCTTTTAAGTAGGACAATGTCAGATTCTAGCAACCCACCTTGTGTTGTAAGGCTTTCACCTTTTCAGCATCTGCTTCCAAAATTTTCACCTTATCTGCAAGACTTTCTATCATTCGATGTAGGTCTCCTAGGTCGTGTGTTTTTTTAGACTCTATGGATTTTACAACCGAAGTTTGAGGTTGAAAGAGTTTGTCAAGTTCACCGTTCATTGAGATATTCAGGACACTTGCGCTAAAAGTTATTATGTTTGTAATTATGTCTTTTTTAACTCGTTTTTTTATGATGTGTTTACCACTGTATTGGGGAAAGAGTTCCACTACCTTCGAAAGCAAAAGTTGACTTGTTTTGTACAGAGTGACTTTTTTAATTTTTTCCAATTCCCTTCTGATGTCCTCACGCGAATATACGAATATTCTGTCCAGAGATGATATAAACACTTCGGGAAAATTATCAGTATTTACGCATGGAAGGTCAGAAAGGTCAACATTTTCCGATGAGGACATTCTGGTGTGAATGGGAGGGGAACTGCGGTATGAGGGGAACTGCAGGTTCACCTAAGAAAGGTCCTTTTTAGGTCGGTCGCGAGAGGTTGTGGTTGAAATCGGTAACACTGGGAGAGACACTCTCAACGGTTTCTGATATGTTATAAGATTATAATGAATTTTCTTTGTATCTTTTTAAACACTAAAGTTGTAATAATCACTC
>JAXCGZ010018331.1:0-19146 GCA_037179515.1 Halocaridina rubra | reverse complement strand
AAGCTTTTGAAGCTTTCGTAAGATATACAAATTAATATTCAAAAGACAATGCAGAGGAATAATTTGGTAAAATAACCAGGATTTTTTTTTCTATAAAACTTAATGGAAGTAGAAGCACTGGTTTGGTAAAAGATTGCCAGGAGACCGTTTGGTAAAACAACGAGGCATAATACAAAATTTAAACACATTGCTATGAGATGCTTCGGTAAAATATTCAGTGACTATTTTGCAAAAGATGAGCACTAGATTATGCTATGAAATACACGATACTTTGCCATTAGCGAGCTGGGTAAAATATTTTCGAGTTCTCCTCTAAGACTTAAAATATGTTACCGTATGATTTGGTAAAATGCAAAACAATTTTTTGCTTAGCTGATACACCACTAGGTACGGATAATCGTTAAAATATCAGAGAATTCTTCCCCAAGAGACATTTTGCAATTAGATATTTTAGTAAAAATTTAAACATTATTTTATAAAGCTTAAAAGATTATTTGACATCTGATATATGTACGTTGCCATGAGGTAGCTTTTTTTTTTTTTTTTTTTTTTTTAATATGCACTCAAGTGGTGTTCCACATATGATATTGCTCGAGTATATTTTTAAGTTTTACGTGTCACTTTTAGTCCCCATATGGGGGTTAGCACAAACAGGTTGTAGCTGGGGAATCAAGGCTGGTTGCCCTTTCTATCTCCCCGCCAAAGACTCGAACGAGGATCCATCACCACCAGAGTCGAGGATTGTAATCATTACGCTACCGCGGCTACCAGATAGCCTAGTACGCTGAAAGCTGAAAGTAACAGCAACATATCTAAACAATTTTGAATTTTTAAGATACTTTCATAAAATGATATAACACACAAATATACATCTACAAGTATATTACTTTTAGAAAATGAAAGTGAATCGGATATTATACACGAGGTCATAAAAATATTTGAAGATATAAAAAAACTTCCATAAAACTTCAGTCCGTAAGCAGAAAGCGTAAACAAGTGTCCACTAACCGTGGGATCGTATAACGACGAATAAGAAAATAATTACATAAAAAGTTAAGTGCATAACTACGAGATGAAAAGATTTTAATATTATATAAAAAGATATATTATGTAGTACCCCAAAAATGCACTTAAATAGTCTGGTAAACAGCAAGTGCATTGTTCATGTATACATTCACTTTTGCTTGAGAAAGGGTCCAGTTAGGACTCGAAACAGAGCGTTATTTTCTGTGTTGTTTCACTGATGGGCTTCCTTACTATTTAGTGCTGTATGTTAACAGTATGTGGTTACTTATAAAGTGCTTATCCTATGCAATAACAATGAATGGCAACATATAATTTTCACTTCAAACGCACTGCCATGAATTCTCTGGATAGAGTTATATAACTTCTTTTCTAAACAGATTGCCTTAAGATGGTTTTACCATGATTGTTTAACTAAACCTTAAAATAATCTAAACTTTTAAGATTAAAGATATATTCATGAGGTTATTTGACAACTTATGTATAGACACACTACAATATAAAATTATATATCTTACGAAGATTCAAATCTTCGTCCTTCAAACACACACACACAAACGGACGCACAAACAAACAAACAAATAAAAAAAACAAACACACAAACACCTCATGATGAGTGTTATCTTAGTCATATTTGATGTGAATACTGACGCTATGACGAAATTGTTTGGAAAAATGAAAAAGATATCCCTTAATACTCATAGAGCACTTGAAAGAACATTATAAATATTACCTATAGAATATAATATATATAAGAAGAATGTCATATACTCACCCATGGGTGCGGAACATACACCCAAAGGAAAGAGGAGTCAAGCCAGCAATCAAAATTACTCACCTGTAATTAAAAGAAAAAGAATTAGAAAAAAAAATCTCAAAGTGAACAAACGTTAATGCGTAGTTTACAAGGTAAAAACATCACAAGTCCAGCTTGTGTGCGACTGCGTGCGTGAGTCCGGGAGCGCGCGCGTGTGTCTTAAATAGGGCAAGGCTCATCAAGGGACTTGTGTGTCGTGTGTATGAATGTGTATGCATGTGAAATAAGAAAAGGCTCATCATTAGATGAGCTGTGTGTGTGTGTGGTGTATTTAAGAAATATAGAAAGACTCCATCAAGAATTGTGTGTAAATGTGTGTTGTGCGTATGTATCTAAGATAGCTTTGCAAAAGCAACCCGGAATTATCTTGCACACTAAAAAGGCTTTACCATAACACTGTCCAATGATGATGTAATACCGAGAAAAAAAACATTTATAAAACATTCACAATTTTACTCTCAGAAACCGAAAGTGGAGCAGTATAATTTCTTTTACTTTAGGTCATAAAAAACATTTAAAGGTGCAAAAAAAAAAAAATCATTAAAACTTCAATAAAAAATCGTGAACTACAGCTAGAGAACGTAAACCAGGGGAATATATAACACAATATGAATAACTACGTATAACAGAATTCATAAATATTACGCTTTGACTCAGCCACTCTCCTTATTAGTGGAAAAATGGCTTATGCATACAGATACATACATGTAATAAATGAATAACTCCTTGTAACGACCAAGTGGGCAAAAGTATATGAGCAAAATCACAGATTGGGCCTATTGTGACTTGAACCTCTGGCTCTCATTTTCTGTATATCTAACATTGATGGCGTGCCTCCATGTGCAATTATCTATCTCTTTATATATGATAAGAGTGATCGAGGTACGCTTGGCTCCTGGTAAATGTGTGCTTTGACTCAACCACTCCTTTTACAGGAAGAACGGTAGCCATTGCATATGTATGTATATTATATAATAAATATGATCATTCTTTTAAAGGTGATGGTCAAGTCAAAGCTAAACCTTTACTCTTAGTGGATGAAAAATAAGGAGAGGGGAGTCCTGGTCTCCTGGGCCACCCCACAAAGTGGTCAATCACGTCACGTAGGGGAACAGAGAGGAGGAATTCTTGTTTACTGCCCCAAGGAGAAAGCATAAAGAAATTTTAAAATAAGAGATAAAAAGAGACTGAAATTACAGGAGGCAGAGAATACTCCAAGCCTCAATTGGATAGAACCCACCCATCTTCAAGAAAAAAAAAGGAGATTGGTCAATGCTGGGTTCACTGTCTATGTGGACTGGAAAAGGATTGGAATTTGGTGTGACAAATTCCTCACATCAAATACCAAATATCACTGACCCTTGTCGGGAATTTTTCTCTTTTTGCTCTCTTTTGGTTTCATTTTATAGAAAGGAAACAAATAGTTTTCATTTATCTATATCTTGCCTGTGCAAAGAGATCAAATCAGTGAATGTCTATAGCATAGGCCTATCTAAGAGAATACAATATAGGCTGTATCTACCTGTATTCTTACTATTCTAATCAAAGTTATCGATGGTAACATATAGGAAGAGATAACTTTGTCTGGGACTATCAATATTCTTTTTCTGAAATCAAATCGAATATCTACATATATCCATACGTCACAAGTTTTGATTAGAAATCAGTGTTATGAAAAGTTGCATCCAGGAAGAGATAACTTAAATCTGAATCTATCTATATTTTCTCTGTGGTCACATCAAATCAAATCTCTGCATTTATCCACAGGCTTCAAGTTGAGATTGCCAACCTTGCATCAGTCATCATTTTTGCAAGTCACTCTTGGTGAAAACCTTAAGATATTTTATTTTAGCTTAATTTGTGAATTTCTATTTAATTTTATGGATTCTTGTTAAAATTTAGTAAGGTTTTAGTTTCTAAAAGGAGGTAGAGAGTCATCTCACTCATCCAGATTTTCACTATGTAGTTTATGGTATTATATAATTATAAATAGTAATCGCTATATGAGTTGGTATTTCATGGTTATGCTCTATACGTCTCCAAGGTCTTTTCTCTTGTTAAAAATCTTCGTTCCAGGAAATTTGCGTATTGTATATATACACATGTGTGTGTATGTATGTTGCATAAGAAGTGTGTTACGTTTGGCTAACTCATGCTGTACCGTGTTTACAAAAGCGTGCCCATCAACATTAGTATTCTTTTTAATTCATCTCGCATCTTTAGAAATATTGAAATACTTTCATGCACTCTAATACACTGTGTGCGCGCGCATGCGTGTATGCTTGCGTGTGTGTTAGTGTATGTGAATATGTGCGTGTTTTGCATCAGTTGCACGTTGAATTCAGCTTAGCTAATGCTGAAGTAAGTGTTTATAATTTTACCCAAGTCATCATTAGTATTTTTTCTTGCAGCTCTCGTAAGCTTAGTTATTATTAAAATATTCATTCACTGCTATTTTCACAAGCACATTTTCCCATAGTCAGCCATTTTCCTTACGTTAGTCATATTACGTTTAAGTACTTTTCTTACGAAATACGTCACACAACATGTACAGGACACGGTTTGATGTCATAGGGTCCATTTTTTTCTTATATCACTTTCTTTAGTTCTATCTCATCGCTTGTTAACTAGTATGACCTAATAAAAAAAATAAAACATATTCCTCTTACCAAATCGTGATGTAGATAGTCACATAGACATTACATATAATCTTCTCTTGCATATATAAGAGATCTGAAGTGAGATATTTTTCTGGCAAAATGACTTTCTAAATATGATGCAATATGGGACCATAACTGAAATATGAGACTAGATGTTGCCGAATCTCTGAATAGAAATCCTGATAACATTTGTGTTTGGTGCAAGATGTGGACGCATGAAGTTAAATAATAATAATATACAGTATATGATAATCAACAAAGTAGTCACCGTGGCTCAAGCGGTAGCGTCCGCGACTTTGAGGCGTCAGGTCTGAGGTTAGCAAGGACATGCACTCAGGGTAAGGATTACAACTGCCAATACAAGTCCTTCGCAAGAAGGCAACCGTCCTAGCCCTTGGTAGAAAAGGGAGTCCGTGAAGTAAAACAGGAACGAACAACGAACGAACATATGATAATAAACAAGTTGCAGAACCCTTGATCCTCCAGTAGCCAATCTCTTTATTAATAATATTCCATAAACATTGTGTAATTTATTCCAGATTTTAAGGATTACTTTGAACAGTAAGTTGACTTCAAACAACATGCTCACTGTATACCTTCCTCAGCTGCACAAAAAAATTGGGGTCTTGGATTAATGTACAAAAACTTGTGTTGTTAAATTTCTTAATTCTGAATTAATCATGGCCTTGAGGTACAGACTAGGCGTTAGTTAGCTCTGTTTGCACTATAAAATTGAACACAATGCTAATCATCCTTTGCATTGCTAATCATCTCTTTCATTTCTATTCATTCTTTGCATCGCTAATCATCCTCTGCTTATTCCGTCATACATGCATTGCCAGCAAAGCAGCCAATGCAGGTAGTTGTACATATCTTTTGTTATATTTAATACCCATCAGTGATCAAGACGTTATATTCCAACTACCACTTGGAAGTGGAATAATTTGCCTTGCCACGTTATAGAGATAGGCCGCTTTTACACCAAAATGGCACGTCGCACGTGGCATGCCACGTGGCACGCCAGTTGAAAACGAACATCCGGAAATATATGAAACCTTTCACCCAGAAGTGGCGTGGCACACGAGACGTATCACCCCACTTCTGTGTGAAAGGTTTCATATATTTCCGGATGTTCGTTTTCAACTGGCGTGCCACGTGGCATGACACGTGCCACTTTGGTGTGAAAGCGGCCTTAATAGAGCCTCAGAAGTATAAGCTTTGTGCAAATGAATTTCTATTAAGTAGAGTTTGATGTGGAAATTATAAAATTATAGTTGAATATTTCCAGTGGTTTAGTACTGAATTGTACCATTATATACAGGGTGTCCACAAAGTCTGGGTACATAGAAAATTTCACTATGCAGACCTATTCAATCGAGTTCACCTGAATTTTGTAAAGCGCATCAAATTATGCATTGAAAATGATGGAAATCATATTGAAAATATTATTTATTAACATTAGATTTAAATAAAATTGTTTTGTTTTAAAAGTATGTGTTCATCTCCTGCGTACCCAGACGAAGTCTGGCGCGCGCGCGCGCGCGCACGCACGCACGCACGCACGCACGCACGCACGCACGCACACACACACACACACACACTAAAAGAAATCAAGCAAAAATTATCTCTCACACTTCACGAGACAAATTCAATTTTTTTCTTCTCTTTTCACATGATTAATTCCACTCCGTCATTTTCACCCAATCACAATTTCGATCTTCACTATCTCAGATCAGGCGGAGAGTGTTGGTGTTGGGGACTGGTGTTGGGGGGGATTGAACCTGCTTCGTTGGAGAGATTTCATCGGCACTTTCTAGCGCTTTCAATAGCAGGCTGCTCAGAGTTCAATAGCAGGCTGCTCAGAGGTCAATAGCAGATGCTTAATGTAAAAAGGAATTAAAAAAAAAAAAACAAGAAGGTCGTTTATTCACTCGTGCTTTGTTATGTGAAATTTCACAAGTAAAAAAAATGTATATATCCTTCTTCTCGTTTTAAAGCGTGATCCCAATACCATTGTTCGTTTATTGAGCGTGTAAGTTTGTGTGTGCGTGTGTGTATGTATGTATGTATGTATGTATGTATGTATGTATGTATGTATGTATGTGTGCGTGTATGCATGCATGCATGTGTATGTATGTATGTATGTATGTATGTATGTATGTATGTATACATGTATGTATGTATGTGTGGTGCGTGTACGTACGTACGTATGTATGTATGTATGGATGTACGCATGTATGTATGTAAGTATTTATGTATGTATGAATTTATGTATGTATGTATGGATGGCTGTATGCGTGCGTGCGTGCGTGCATGTATGTATGTATATATATATTTTTTATGATTGTGACACAAGGACGGGTGGAAAAAAAAATATCTGCCCTCATCGGGCCTGAGCACGAAGAAAACAGAAGTAAAAAGGAAAAAGAGATGAGAAGTGTTGTGACTTGTCAGATGTGAAGAGATAATAAAGAGATGTGTAACGAATATCTAAGAATATTCGGTTTTGAAGTAGGCATAGAAAATGTATGTATATATGTATGTACAATTTCAGCAATAATCCATCCACTTGGGGAATAATTCAACTCAATTTAGTGTCTGACCCAAACCCAGATACACTTGATTTGGTGTCAAGAAGGACATCCGACCATAAGACTGAGCCAAGTGCAACGTTAGTCTGCTGGAGGCCAATGGGATACAGTGACTTCATCTACATACGCATTTGTCGTGCTTCCCCTTGTGAGGGGGTGGCCCAGTCAAGGCACAAACACCGTCACCCGAAGTCAATTTACCCAAACCGTTCCTCTTGGCTCCTTAGGGATAAAGAGTCACCACAGTTATTACCTACTTAACTGCTTGGGTCATCCACAGGGTAAGAGACCCTATGTGATCATGAAAACGGTAAAAGCTGCTGAAAAAGAGGAAGATTCTAGTTCTACATTGAATATGTAGCTTTACAACTTCTATTGATCTTAAACAGAGCTAAATATGAAAATCCGATAGTTTGAAAAATGGCTGAAAAAAAAAAAGTCGGTGTACCACAATAACCCAGAATTCACCCAATCTCGTTACGATTCCAAATAAAATGATTCCATTCAACAACAGATTAGCATAAAAGACTTAACTCCATCCAACAATCTTGCGGCCGGGAAAGTTGGTCAGCTCAATTCTGTCCGGGTCCCAAGCTAGGATAAATGGAGAGTTTCTGCAAGGAAGGGCACTGCCACTGTCAAACCAGGAGTCGAGCTCTAACATGAGTCTCAAAGAGGCTATAAGACGTTGAGAGAGAGAGAGAGAGAGAGAGAGAGAGAGAGAGAGAGAGAGAGAGAGAGAGAGAGAGAGAGAGAGAGAGAGAGAGAGAGAGAGAGAGAGAGAGAGAGAGAGATTCATAACTCGTCCTACTGTACAGGAATGGCGGTATTATTCATTTATTCATTCATCAGAGAGAGAGAGAGAGAGAGAGAGAGAGAGAGAGAGAGAGAGAGAGAGAGAGAGAGAGAGAGAGAGAGAGAGAGAGAGAGAGATTCATAACTCTTCATCCTGTACTTGAATAGCCGTAATATTCATTCAAAAGTTTTTACGAGAAGGAGCATCACTTTCTACACGACGGTAAAGCGATTAAATTTCTACATGATTATGCATCTCCCCCTTGGTGCTTACACCATGGAGGCGGTACGAAGGTTATCAGCTGATTTTCCTTAAACTTTTTTAGATTTCTAAAATTGAAGTTACATATCGCTGCAGTACATAAAAAGCCAAAACAAAGAAGAAAGAAGAAAAAGAAGAAAAAGAGAAGATGAATATTTAGGGTTTAATCAAATGTTAATTTGCTTTAAGAATTTGATTCTAACTTACTAAACAAAACAAAAATGGAGGCGGAGCATCATCAAACCCAGCCCATCTTCATCAGATGCTCTATAGCAAGTAAGATAGGAGCAGAAAATAAAGAAAGAAAAAAAAACAACAAGAGACCATCACGAAGTAAAAACATGATTCCGGACAACCTACGCACGTGAATGCCGCCTCTGTTCCCGGATACGGTTGCAATCAAGAAAGTTCGGATAAAAAAAAAGTCGGTACTGAGCGAGCTGAAATAAGAATGCATGGTATGTGAGTGAGTATATATATATATATATATATATATATATATATATATATATATATATATATTATATATATATATATCTGGAATTTGATACTAAGAAAGAAGAAAGAGTAAGATGAAATGAAGGATTATATATGAGAGGTCATCAAAAGCTTATGAATTTCAAAACATTACTAAATACAGAGATAGACAGACAGGATATTATATATATTATATATATTATATATATATAATATATATATATATATATATAATATATATATATATAGAGAGAGAGAGAGAGAGAGAGAGAGAGAGAGAGAGAGAGAGGAGAGAGAGAGAGAGAGAGAGAGAGAGAGAGGAGAGAGAGAGAGAGAGAGAGAGAGAGAGAGAGAGAGAGAGAGAGAGAGAGAGTCTCAGCTGTTTTCTCCCGGCCGCATCATGACCAAAAATACTATAATTAAGTTACCTATTCTTCTCATTTTCTGTATAGCTTTCGTGTTTTAGTCATTTCCATCTTCAGTGAATATTTAAGAAACATTTTCTAAATGCGGTCAGCTCGTGACCACTTCATTCTAAAGACATCGGATAAAACAATATATATTTTTTTTTCCGTTCTTGAAAGCGTTCAAATGTTTACCATGACAGTAAAAACTCGGGGTGTTACTGCTGCTACTACTACTAATATTGCTGCTACTACTACTAACAGAAGCACTAAATAATAATAATAATAATAATAATAATAATAATATAATATATATATATATATATATATATATATATATATATATATATATATATTTTATTTTTTAATTTATATATTTATTTATATTTTAAAGAAGCAAACACTCACAGGTAGAATACAGTCACATGAACCACTAAGGTTATTAACTCAAGAGCAATTTATAATAATCTTGTTATCAATGAGGGACAATAGTGGGCGGAGCTACAGTATGTAACTCCTCCCCTTCAACCTCCCAATAGAATAGGACTCACCTATTAAGTTATTAGGGTACGTCTTGGGTCGAATACTTCAACCTAACTTCTGAGAAGTTCTGTGAGCGGAGAAAGAATATGCTGTCTCAGTAGATTTTTAATCCTTTTTAGAGGGATGTAAGATGATTACTACATTTTTTTTATTTGGATCTCTCTCTCTCTCTCTCTCTCTCTCTCTCTCTCTCTCTCTCTCTCTCTCTCTCGGTGGAGGAGAAATGCGAAAAATGTGGAGGAATCCATTTGTAATTTTTAATACAGTTGACCCCCCCCTCTCTCTCTCTCTCTCTCTCTCTCTCTCTCTCTCTCTCTCTCTCTCTCTCTCTCTCTCTCTCTCTCTCTCTCTCAGACTGCATATATACAAAGAATAATTCACTAAGCGCAGATTCTTTATTATTATTATTATTATTATTATTATTATTATTAGTAGTAGTAGTAGTAGTAGTAGTAGTAGTAGTAGAAGTAGTAGTAGTAGTAGCATCATGGTCCTTAGATTATTCACATCTTACCGAATTGTGCAAAAAAAAAAAAAGAGAAAAATAAAAAAAAGGCAAAAATATATCTGTTGCTGTCTTAAGACCCCTCCCATTCTATGCAAAGGAGGATATATGGTAATTTCTTGCACTAGTGAGCGTGCACACATACTACTACTACGCGCACACACAACTACACAAGCAAGAACACAATCCTACACATACGTACACTTGTACACAATCTTACACAAAAACGCACGTACACTCCTACACACATATACCCTCACGCATACACATGCTTGCACATATACACACAAAAACACGTACACGCTCCTACAAAAACATACATACATACATACATACATACATACATACATACATACATACATACATACATACATACATACATACATACATACATACATACATACATACATATATATATATATATAATATATATATATATATATATATATATATATATATATATATATATTATATATAATCCTACATAAACACGTACATACTCGCAAACACACATATACACTCCTACAATGCACACATTCACTCAGAAACACCCATATACGTACATACACAAAAACACATATAAGGTCTTCTACACACGCAAAGACGTAAACACAGAAATACACGTACACACTCCTACAAAGGTACGCACAAGAGCACGCAAACACACACTAATGAGAGAGAGAGAGAGAGAGAGAGAGAGAGAGAGAGAGAGAGAGAGAGAGAGAGAGAGAGAGGAGAGAGAGAGCACAGTACCCAAAGGAATGCCCAGAGCCATTGATCCAGTGATCTTTTAACCTTGCCCTCCACATTCCAAGAATCCCCGAAGGGGAAGTGGGCCCACCCAGGAAGTCCAAAGTTCAACACCCCCTCGAGGGATGAAAAGAGGGTAATCCAGTCCTTTATGTGGCTGGCAGGTACAGAACCTCTCAACTCAACAGCCTCAATGCACACAACAAAAGCTTACGCGTACTGCTCTTCTCTTTTCCAGAAGCATTTCGGGATGCAAGAGGGACTAGTGGCGTCTATTGTGTAGTAGGGAATCCATGTTTACTCTACTGGCTTACAGAGTACATCATAAGTTAACTCGCATTGCTTCTCTCTTTACCAGAAACACTTAGGGATGTAGGAAAGTGTAGTGGCTTCCTATGTGTGGTTTGGTAGCTCCTGTCAATTCAACAGGCTTTAGCAGTAAATTATTAGCATACTAGTACTGCTTCTCTCTTGATCAGAAGCGCTTGAGAGACTACCAGAAAGAGAGAGTAGTTGCCTCCTCTTTGTGGTTCGGTAGCTTTTGTCAATTAAGCAAGTTCAGGGCGTACATCATTAGATGCTACGATAAATAGTAAAATAGCATCTTTTAACAAACTGTGTGGACAATTGTAGCTCGCGGATTGGTCGGTGCCGTAACTGCTTCTTCCCGTCCACTTCCAGACTCTGGAACTCTCTTCCTCCTTCTGTCTACCCTAATTCTAATAACCTATCTTCCTTCAAAAAGCGAATCTATCGTCATCTTAAGGTCAATCCTGCCATATCTTTAGGTCATCAGGACTTCGACTATTCATTCAGCCTGTCCTTTTCCTATTGTGTACACTCTCCTATTTCTGCCTTGTCCTTAATCTTCTTATTTTACTTCGTCTTAATGAGTTCTTCGTGCCCGGGCCTTTATTGATGAGGGCAGTCTTTTTGCCTGCCCCGGTGTTACACTATTAAAAAAATCCTATATAAAATTTTTTTTGTATTATTTCAGTCATTGTTTTAGACAGATGTCAATGTTTTTCTGTCATTACCATGGACAGATATGTCAGTAAAGCGTGCAGTGAAAAAGATAAAATGTGTGCTTTGACTCGGCCACTAGCTATCCAAGGGGTATGACGACTATTTTGTATGTATGTATGTATGTATGTATGTATGTATGCAATATATGTATGTATGTATGTATGTATGTATGTATGTATGTATGTATGTATGTAACAAAATACTAAGAGTGAAGTATACACCAAGTTCAATTTACCATTTACATGGGAATATGAAAATGATTAAATATAAACTATAGAGAAAAAGGAAATATGATAAACTGGAAAATTAATTAAAAAAAATAATCAAATACCGATGACAAAGAGCAAAGTTATGGAATAGCTTAAAGATGAGAGTCTGTGTTCCAACTTGGGGATGGTCGCCAATCCCACCAATGGCAAGGAGAGTCACAAAACCTAGTGGCACTGAGAGAGCCATAAGCCCCAGCGCCACTGCGAAGGCCACAAGACTCAGTGGCACTGTGAGAGCCTTACAAGACCCTGTGGCACTAAGAGAGCCACAAGACCCAGTGACACTGCGATCCACAAAACACAGTGGCATTATGAGAGCACCGCGAGAGCCTCACAAAACGAAGTGGCACTGAGAGCCACAAGACTCAGTGGCACTGTGAGAGCCTTAAAAGACCCTGTGGCACTAAGAGCCACAAAACCCTGTGGCACAGAGCCAGAAGGCACAGTGGCACTGAGAGCCAGAAGGCACAGTGGCACTGAGAGCCACAAGGCACAGTGGCACTGAGAGCCACAAGCCACAGTGGCATTACGAGAGCCTCACAAAACGAAGTGGCACTGAGAGCCACAAGACCCAGTGACACTAAGAACCACAAGACCCAGTGACACTGCGAGCCACAAGATCCAGTAGCACCGAGAGCCACTAGACCAAGTGGCACGGAAAGGGCCTTACGAGACCAATTGGCACAGAGCCACAAAACCCAGTGGCAATGCGAGCCACAAGACCCAGAGGCACAGAGAGCCGCAAGCTTTCAGTTTATATTTCAAATATCAGTCAGTATCTCTCCACTTTCCATATCAGAAGAAACTTTCTTTAATGGATATTTTCGGGAGCTGGAGTCGGCTATTCCCTGAGCTGAGCAATGGAAATTCAGAATTTAAAATTTAATGAGTTTTCCGAGAGAATGTCAATACGGTTTCTTAATGTTGGATCAAGGCTGATGGGAAAGAAGTTTTTTTCCCCCTTTTCATTTTTTTTTTTTTTTGGTAAGACTGAAAGTATGCCGAGATAAATGAATTTTTGCCAAATTTTCTCTCTTCATATTTCATTCACTAACGACCTAAAATGAAGGAAAACTAAGAAAGAATTATATTAAAATACCCTTAAAGGTGGTTGTAGTTGGAAATGCTTGTCAAGCTATAACAACAACAACAATACTAATACTGCTACTACTACTACCACTACTACTACTCCTACTACTACTACTACTACTACTAATAATAATAATAATAATAACAATAACTACAACAACAACAAGTAACAACAACAACAACAACAACAATAATAATAATAATAATAATAATAATAATAATAATAATAATAACAATAATAATAATAATAATAATTTCCAAGTAGCGCCACACACACGCAACACATATTGTCACTTACGAAGAAATCTCATAGAATTTATGAAATGAGATTAAATTTGTTTACGTTATCTAATTTACTCCAAGTCAAGAAAATGAACTGATCATTTAAATGATTAATATTTAAATCATTGTTAGAAATGCTTGAACCGCTTTTTGTATTTTCAGTCGCTGAGGGTGTGAAAGTAAACACTTAAAACATTTTTGTTTAAAACTGTTTCAGTGAATGTTTACTTTTGGACACATTTCGAATTTTTCTAAACCTAATTTAAACTAACGTTATAACATAATTCAACGGGGCGGAGGGTCAAGAAACCGCGCGCGCGCCAAAAAAAAAAAAAAGTTGTGTTGCAGGTATTTCAACTGAAGTCTAAGTAGACAAGACAGAACGTCCTTGCAGCCCGCTTTTGCAGCCTACTATTGCAGAACACTATCATTAGGCCAGCTAATAAAGATTTTCTTTTATTCATTTTTTTTTCATGTTGTTTTTGCTACTTCACACCAGGAAATATCAGACTATACCTTATTATATCCATTTATCAAGACACTCCCAAATTCTCTCTTTTAACTTGGTAAGTGGGTGTTTGCGTAGAGCATAAATCACACTTGTATTAAAGTAATCAAAACAATTGGGTTCAGGAAGCAAAATTTGTTGGTTCAATCTCGTTTTTTACCACCCTTAATCACTCTTTACAGTTTTCTAAAAGGCTCATTTTTTTTTATACGTGAGGTTAGGTTAGGTTTAAGATTAGGGTAAAGAAAATATAATAGGCAGCAAAATTCTTGATCAAATTTAAAATTCTGGGTTAAATTGTGTTTAATGTAACTGCTAATGCTATTTACCCTTCAGATTTTTTTTGGAATGCTCATGTACGTTCTTTTTTACGTTAGGTTAGGACAGGTTTTACATCAGGTCAGCTCAAAGAAAACAAGAAGAAAAATGGTAGAGAATTTTCGTTTGAAGTGACAATTAAAAGTGTTGACCAATTAGTTTTACGAATCTCTCTCTCAAAAAAAGAAAAAATTCTCTTTATTCGTTAGGTCAGGAGAGGATTTAGATTTGTTTAAAGCATAGAGAACAAAGGAGCAAAACTTGTTAATTCAATTTTGTTTAAAGTAACTGAAAATTATATTTACACTTTACAGCTTATGAGATGATGGAGTTCATGAAGAACTGGGACCTGAAATTTTCATAGGTCCTAGTTCTGCAGTTGGGGTAAAACTGAGGTCCTAATTTTCAGTTGGTCGCTGTTAAAGGCAAATCTTAAATTCTAATGCAGCCTAACCGCAGATGAAAGTCAGATGCCAATTCTTCATGAGGTTCGAAATCCTTAAATAGGTTCGTTTTTATACATTTGGTCAGGTTAGGTTTTAGATTGAATTAAAACAGAGAACAAGAAGCAAAATTGTTTATTAAAGTTTGTTTGGGGTAAATTTTAACAATTTACCCATTACCGTTTTATTTTTTCAATTTATACGCTAGTTCAGGTTAGGTTTTAAATCTGTTTAAAATACCGAGTACGGTTTTTTTTTTAAAATAGCCGTTAATTTTGTTCACCTTTTACTGCTTTTTAATGTTATAAAGTACTGAAATAGATTCTTTTACCTTAGGTTAGAGTAAGTTAGGTTATGTTAGGCAGATCTGGTTAAAGACAAGAGAACGGGATGCAAAAAGTTTTTAGTCAATTTTCATTTGAAGTTTTAATTCTATTTTTTTCTTCTTTAAAGTTTATTATAATGTCAAAATGGGTTCTAGCTTCACATTTGGTTAGGTTATATTCTTAAAATCTGGTTAGACAGCTGAGAACAGAATTCAGTAATACTGGTTATAATCCTTTTGAATTGAAAAATATCCATTTAATCTAATTCCTTAATCATGTAATGACTTGCCCTCATCGTAGGTAAGGATAGGTTAATAGATCAACCTTTTCATTTTTTTCGCATTACATAGAGAACGACAGAAATTTGACCCAAATATTTGCAATAAAAACCAACCAAAGATTGAATGTCTGTTTTTGAATATTTTGGTATAATTGTATAATTACGGGTTTTGAGTTTGTTTGGGATAGATGGGAATAAAAAACTTTTTTCCCAATGAAAACAGTTAAAGCCACTAAAAATACTTAAACTTTTTAATTCCAAACAACCATAAGATACAATAATGCAATAACACCCCCAAAAAAATAAATTAATTTCCATAAGTAACTTACCGAAAAGAGACATGTTGACTATAATGAGGGATGCAACATTAACAAATTATCCATGTCACGGGCCGAAAGACACAAAATAATTACAATATCCCTCAAGCAACATATTTTTCAGAGGTTAAAAACGCGTTTCGGTTCACATTTAAGCCAACTCGGAATCTTCCCCACACAAGGCAGTGGCCAGACCACCTCGCAACACCGACCACTCCGAACCGGCTTTGCTACACAACTGAAATTACTGACTCAAAATAATCTGGTCTCTCTCTACCTTCAAGCCTTCCAGGGCCCCCACCATCAGAAGACTTACGGGGGATGAGAGGGGGCCCACAGCAACCCAAATGAAACCCCAGTCCCAGGGAGCATGATCGAGGAAGCCCGATGGGTTGGGAGTCCCTTCCTCTATACCTTCCCAAGGCGGAACCCCCCAACCTCAGGAACCTAGTGGAGGACGAAGGGGAGACCAGCACCACCCATCTACTAATTCTCCAAAGGAAAACCTCACCAATAAGTCTGTCTGTAGTGATGGAAGAGAGGGGTTGGAAGACTAAACACTCGACTCTGGGATTTAAGGATCGACAAACCTTTCGAAATAAACAATTTACCTTTCCTGACTTCAATATGTTAGAGGTTTATGAGAGCTCTATCTGATTCTCTAAATGCTTAATAACAAGCTCTTAGGCAATTAGCGTGATCTTCAAATCTATAATTTCTTTTTGTTTACAAGTGCATGTACTGGAAGGAGATGGTTCGATAGAAAACGATGCAAAATGTCATTCATAAATAAACATGAGGTAGGCTTGTTTCTTGCTCCTCTTGCCATGCCCAGTTTGATAGCATAAACATAAATGATGCAGAAAGCTGTCGAAACCATGCGGCAGCTTGCGTTAATAGAAAATCGATATAAAGAGAAAAGTTATAATCAATATAAATCGATTGGAATCTGTCATATGCACTGGTGGTACATACACATGTACACAGTCACAGGTGAGGTTATCATTTTACACAATTACTGAAGAACAATAAATGAAGAAAACATACATTTTACATTTCATTTTTTGTTTTGTTTTAATGGTTAGACAACTAGCTTGGTAGAATTTTAAATAAGTATAGGTAACTATGGCCACGTAAAAATTAAACAAATAAAAGCAAAACAAGAGATAATCTTACTTTGTTTAAGAGTCATATACAAACGTATATATATATATATATATATATATATATATATATATATATATATATATATATATATATATATATATATATATATTATATATATATATATATATAATTCTGGTAAATTTTCTAATTAAAACAAGTATGGAGGCATGGCCAGGTACACAAAATAAAACAAAACATAAAACAAGAGATAGGGCTACTTAATTTTATATTACTCATTCTCAGCCATATTTAAAGGAAATAAAGTGTATTAAACATTTACACTTTCAAAAGCTGAGCAAGACTGTTGTTCCTTTTCTGAACATCGCTTAGTCAAGAAGTTTTTTTTTTTTTTTTTTTTTTTGCTCTTCCTGTTTGTGAAAATAACACTTCTCCAAACACAGTCATGTTTGTATATAGATGGAGAATTAATAACCGGATAAAGTACAATAATATTTGTTGTAGGAGAGAGATATTTCTTTATATTTCGTTAGGTTTAACCAGCAGTTATGAAAACATTATCTGTTGGTAATAATGGAATGGGTATATTTCAAATGTACATTGGATGACTAATTGTGAAAGCATAACACAGGTGGAGAGAGATTCAAAAGTCAACACATTTTTTTTTTACACCTCTATGGCCCAGCGCACTAAGCCGTGGATTTCTGTATGAAAGGTCCCAGATTCGAAACACGGCAAAGGAGGTAGAGTACTTGAAGATATTATTGTTATTATTATTATTATTATTATTATTATTATTATTATTATTATTATTATTATTATTATTATAATTATTATTATTATTATTATTATTATTATTATTATTATTATTATTATTACATATGCATACATACACATACATATATGCATACATATACATACATACATACATACATACATACATACATACATATATGCATACATATATATATATATATATATATATATATATATATATATATATATATATATATATATATATATATATATATATATATATATATAGAGAGAGAGAGAGAGAGAGAGAGAGAGAGAGAGAGAGAGAGAGAGACTCTTTCGAAGACTTGGATGAATGAGTTTCCTTATTCCCTAAAGCACTCAATGTAAGTCCCTGAACGACTAACCTCTCGGGGTTGTTCTGTTAGTATAAGGGAGGGGAGAAACACGAGGGGAAAGAGAGAGAAAAAAAGGAGAGGAGAGAGAGAGAGAGAGAGAGAGAGAGAGAGAGAGAGAGAGAGAGAGAGAGAGAGAGAGAGAGAGAGAGAGATGAGGAGATACATACATACATACATACATACATACATACGTACATACAATCGCACATACGCGCATTATATACATACCTACAGACATACATACATACATACATACAACACAGGCGGATAGATATAGAGATAGATAAATAAAGACAGGAGAGAGAGAGAGAGAGAGAGAGAGAGAAGAGAGAGAGAGAGAGAGAGAGAGAGAGAGAGAGAGAGAGAGAATGCAAACATGAGGGGAAATAGTGCACCAGTGAGCGGAGCAAGAGAAAAATCTGACAGAATATGTTGGAAACAGATTAAAAATGGGGGCGAGCAACGTGTAAAAATAATTAATTTACTGGGGAAGCAACTCAGCTCAGCTCAGTGCCGGTCCCACGCCAAGATAAATGAAAAGAGCTGGTGTCAGGTAGGGAATCCGGCCGTAACTTATAAACAAAACCCACAGATAATTTCCACAGAGGGCAATGAGACACAGCGATCTCATATGAACATGGGAAAAGCTGTAAGGAGAATAATATATAAAACAGAAAATAAATAAAAATATAATAAAATAATGAATGAGGAAATAATATGAAATGGATAAATAGGGAGAGCTTCTACAATCGTATGTAATAAATGTGAATGTAGACAAAAAGACCGAGAGACGTTACGAGCACAGGGACTCTCTCTCTCTCTCTCTCTCTCTCTCTCTCTCTCTCTCTCTCTCTCTCTCTCTCTCTCTCTCTCTCTCTCTCTCTCTCTCTCTCTCGTGTGTGTTAAATTAGGCAAATTCAATTAGTTAATTACGCAAGATATTGTGCGAGTGTGTGTGATGTGTGTGTGTGTGTGTGTGAGAGAGAGAGAGAGAGAGAGAGAGAGAGAGAGAGAGAGAGAGAGAGAGAGAGAGAGAGAGAGAGAGAGAGAGAGAGAGAGAGAGAGAGAGAGTTGCAGAAGATTTCCCTTTTGGATGAGAGAGAACTTCCATTAGATAGATATACACATAGACAGACAGAGTTAAACAGATAGATAGATAGATAGATAGAGAGAGAGTTATAT
>JAXCGZ010018330.1:0-19174 GCA_037179515.1 Halocaridina rubra | reverse complement strand
ACACGATTTCTTTAGATATTTACGTTTAATATTTTGTTAATGCACACCTCACTTCCCATAATCTTTTCCATAAGACTATCTTCATAATATCATGCAGTTACCAATACATATTTTATGCACTTATTAATTATATATACTTCTCTTTGACATGAATTGTAGTTCTCTCCTTCTTTTATGGGGATTTCTGATATACTTTTCTTGTTCATTATATTACACTTAAAATAACTTACAGTACTTATCACTCTTGTATCTACTGACATTATTAGTGTTAAATGTTTCACACATTTGTACCAGCATGGGCTTTATTCATTAATTTTCAGTGACTTTACTTTTCAGAATGGTCTTCCAACTTACTTATACTTTCATTTGTATATGCACATCTTAATATATGTCATGCATAATAACTATATTTTATTCTGGGTGGAGTAATGCAGTAATAATGTTTACAGTGTATTTGCACAGCTTAAACCATGTCATACGTAATACCTTTCTTTTATTCTGGATGGATTAATGCAGTAGAAATATGCACACCTTTTTAACAATGTGTAACTCTTCAAGTAAGCAGTGCTTATTCTTATTATGTTGCTATGAAATAAAAAGAAATTGGATTTTTTTTCTAGTTGGTTGATGTTAGTATTAGGGATAAATTAGCTTTTCTAATTACATTTTGATTTTTAGATGCACAGTGGGCCATTGAACTGATTGATGATGCCTATATTGATGAGTGTAAGTGTATTAAAGTAAATAAATAAAGTTGAAGATGTAATGTTGCTTCCAGTATTTAGAATAGGCTATTTATTTAGCACCTTGTCTATTGCAGAAGTCTATGTAATAGCAGTCTTATCCCTTACAGAAATATATAGTGCTTGCAGTGCATTAAGCTCTCTTCTTCCGTGAACTGATAATCCCATAACATTTATAAATAGGTGTACTGTAACATCACATTCATTGAATGTGTGAATGTTTACTTTGATGTAGAATAGTCTCTTTAAATCATTTTTTTATAAAAACGATACGTACTCTTGCCCATCTAGAATAGAAAATGTGTTTACTTAGGATTTGTGCTCATACGCTAAACTACTAGATGTAAGTAGTATGTTATGTGGTAATTATTTTCTTTCTTCACAAAACATTGTATTGAAATCCCAGTAGATGAATTGTATGTACATTAGAAAATGCAATACAGCACACTTTTCATTTTATGGTATGACTTATGCAGATTCATATCTTCAATATCCTGCAGTATTATAGATGGTATTCGCCTTTTGTGATACTATATATCCTAGCATTGTTATATACCGAGAAAGTACCGCTTACTTTAGGAACTTTGATTGTCAATGCTGGTCACCTGTCCAGTAATAGTATATCATCTCGATTTTCAGTACAGCTCTTATACTAGCCCTGTGAGACTAATGACCATATTTTGAACAGGAATTGAGATATCATCTGAAAAGGGTGTGCTCTCTTGGTTATTCATATAATTAGAGCCAATTTAATACAGACCTCCCTCAAGATACGATTGTAATGCATTCATATTAAAAAAAAATTATGTCATGAATTAAATGAAGAATTATACTTAATAAGTTTAATGATAAATTTATTTATTGCACATTATCCAGAATGTGGATTTGTAATAGATTTGTAATATGATCACAACAAAAAAGAAAATCAACAGACTTGTCTGAAATGAGCTCACTTACTTCAGTTATAGATATATCTAGTACTAAAAACTTAATACTTGTTCTATTAATTTAAGTAATATACCTGTTTGCACTTGCCCCTGTTTATCTGTTTCGAAACCTGTATATTATCCCTAATGATAACTAGATTGCATTTGAAGTTTAAGACCCAGAAACTTTCTTTACTGTAGATACGTTTATGTAGTGATTGTGGCTGTAGATGTGGGAAGAATGCTAATGCAAGGTGAGGAGAATGATAGGAAAATTACAAGAAAGAAAATACAGAGGACAGTGTGCAGATAAAGTGCCCAGAGTTAGATGGATGTGATAAAGAATGCTTGTCAAAAAGTGGAATGGATGGTGAGGTTGTTGAAGTGTATGATGTAGAAAAGGAAGGGTCCCAGTTGATTGAAGAAATGCATGTGTAGCTCCACTTTATAAAGGAAAGGGAGATGAGTACGTGTAGTAGTTTAAGAGGAATTAGTTTGTAGAGTGTTATTTTAAGATACCTGGATGAGTGTTGATTGAGAGAAATAGGACAGTGGGGATCAGGAGAGGAAGAGGGTGCGTTGATCAAGTGTTTGTGGTAAGAGAGGTGAGTGAATTGTTCTTAGAGAAGAGTAAGGACGCTTTTTGGGCTCTTATGAACTTTGAGAAAGCATATGACAGGGTTGATAAAGAGGCAATGTGGAGTTTATTGCAATTGTATGGAATAAATGGAAGTGTAAGAGTGATTAGTTTGAGGTGAATGTGGGATTACATAAAGGTTATATAAGGTCTCCATGCTTGTTTAATGTGTATATGGATAGAGTGTAGAGGGAAGTAATTGAAAGAGTGCAAGGCAGAGGCTTGGGATTAATTTGTGAGAATGGAAAGTTATGGAAAATGAATCACTTGCTATTTGCAGATGACACAGCACTGACGGGTGATTCTGAGAATGATCTCAAGCACTTTGGTGATAGAGCTTGTAAGGGTGTGGGAAAATGATATTGCAGGTGAATGTTGGTAAAAGTAAAGTCATATAAGATATACAAGGAATGTTAATGTTAGCAGATTGAATGTAAGAGTGAATGAGGAGACGCTTGAGCAAGTTGAGTTTTAAGTATCTGAGGTCGCATGTGGCAGTGAATGATCGTGTGGATGCAGAGTTAAGTTATAAAGTAAAGGAAGCAAGTAAAATTCTAGGTGAGATGAAAATTGTAATGAGAAATTGGTATTTAGGGATGGGTGCAAACAGAAGGATGTATGAAGGAGGAAATTTGCTGACAGCATTGTGTGGATCAGAGAGTTGTTATACAAGAGAGGATGAAAAGTACAAGTTAAATATAATGGAGATGTGGTGTTTAAGAGGGACGAATAAGATAGGTGTATTTAGAATAGATAAAATGATATATGAGTAGGTGAGGCAGAGAACAGCTGTTGAAAGAAGGCTGTCAGACAAGTTAGTTCATAGAGTGTTGAGATGGTTTAGACATGTAGAAAACTGAATGATGAGCGACTAGCAAAGAGAGTGTTGAGAACAGAAGTAATTGGAGTATGGCCAAAAGTAAGACCTAGAATGAGATGTATGGATGGGATGAAAAGAGCACTGTATGCACGTGATATATCTCTGGAGTAGGGAAGAGAAACTCCAAAAGATAGGAATGAGTGAAGAAAGAATTTGTCTAGGTGACATGGACTAAAGTGACTTCTCGCACCTGCAAGCACAATAAACTGGGAAAGGTGGATATGGGGGGTGCCATGTGATGAAGTGTTGGGGTAAACCAGCTACAGCTGTTGGGCCTCACAGGAGGAGATCCCTGCCTGCTTATTCTGTTGAATTATGGGAAGTAGCATTAGCAGCTGTAATTGTAGGGTCCCAGGAGGACGAAAACACATTGGAATAGTTTTTTATTTACTTTCTCTCAGGCTTTTGTCATGCAACTCCATGTACTTCAGAGAGTGTATGTGCCAACAAATTTCTAATCTCCCTTTTCTTTACGGAATTCTCTTAATTGTGTTAGACTTTATACTCTCATACTGTCTCAAGTGACCTGGATATTAAGTTGATGCATGCTATGATTAAACTCCTTGCCTTTGATTATAGTTTGCTCCTAAATTGCTGAAATGTGAATTGGAGTGTTGGTCTTTTACCATGTCTTCGAAACTATTCCTTGTCTTGTCATTCCAGATGATTGTAAAAATCTATCATTTCCTTCTTCATACTATCCCATATCTCTCCTTTGCACTTGAAGCTTATGACCTCTTGTCATCTTTAGCCAGACCTCACTGGTACCACTATGCAGATGATTGGTTAGGTTGGAGCATGCTATACAGTGTGGTCTTAAGGAAAGAAAAGGAATCCTTGTCATTTATTTTTATATTGAAAATGCTATCGACTGTTTCTTGAATGGTAATTCTAGTTATACTCTGTCTTGATATTAAAGATATTAACAAATTTCTTTTTTAGGTTTTTCTAGGGGATGTGTATCTCATTGAAGGAGTTCATTTATTGGCTTTTATTGGTAATTGGTATATATATATATATATATATATATATATATATATATATATATATATATATATATATATATATATATATATATATATATATATATATATATATATATATATATATATATATATATATATATATATATATATATATATATATATATATATATATATATATATATATATATATATATTATATACTGTATATATATATATATATATATATATATATATATATATATATATATATATATATATATATATATATATATATATATATATATATATATATATATATATATATATATATATATATATATTGTATATATATATATATATATATATATATATATATATATATATATATATATATATATATATATATATATATATATATATATATATATATATATATATATATATAGAGAGAGAGAGAGAGAGAGAGAGAGAGAGAGAGAGAGAGAGAGAGAGAGAGAGAGAGAGAGAGAGAGAGAGAGAGAGAGACGTCTGTTTATGCTCTTAGAGATTTGACTGTTGATTGGGCTGGGAACATTAATTTTGAGTAACTTAGATTTATTTCTTTACTCGTCATTATACTCTGCAACCACCAGCATTGTTCCTGGGCCCTCCACGCATTGAAAAACATCATTGAACCAGTTTCTTGATGTATGTTATGGTTGCCCTAACATGACACGGTGACCCCGTGTTAAGTAGTGTTCATTGTCACCCGAGTCTCAATGTGCTACCTGTTTCTTGATGTGAAAACATCTCTTTCATATTCTCATGCCACGATGGAAAGCAGCCAGAACCCTAGTGATTGGGTTTCTGAGTGTTTATGGTTGTGAAGCAATTGATATTAAATTGGAAGAGTTTCTTAGGGTGTTTGTGAGAAGAAAGATGGACATATCGGCATTGATTAAACAAACTTAACTAGGTTATAAGATTGATTCAGAAGTTCCCCCCCCTTACAAGGGGAATTACATTCTTTCTTCTATAGTCTTAATGATAGATTTGTAGCTATATTTATATTGAATATGTGATATTTGTTATTAAAGATAAAGAGGCATTATATCTAGTATTTTATGCAATATGTTTTCTACTTCAATGTGCTTGTTTAATATATATCCTCATGTTATAGAATAGTGACAGCTATTTTGGCTGCTCTGGAGAAATTTATTTTTGTTCACAAACTTCCTTTGTATCGCCAAGTGTGTTTGTTAAGGACAGCTGATGTTAAAAGCTTGGCATATTTTGCCTGCAAAGGCTAGGTCCTAGGGTATTGGGTCTAGAATGAACAGTATAATGTCAAAATCTCCATTGAATATTATCTCAAATAAGGAGAAATTATGTCCTATTCTTTGATTAGAACATAAAGTTAAGATTTAAGATATTTGTTAAGAAACTTTCAACCAGTTATGAATATATGATTTTAATAATTTAATTTAATCAATATTATCTGCATACTGTTTTGACATCTCAATACAAGAACCACGTTTTTTATTGCTTCTACTTCACTGGCCTTTCTCCTTGCTGCATATGTAAAACCTTATTTTAGTAAATTTCTAAAGTGCTGAACTTTATTGGTATTGAATAATCCTCACCAGATCTAAAAAAGCATGTTGAAGAAAGCTTGTAAACCAACGTATATGAATATTAAAATGAAAGATGTGAGGGTTTCAAGCCAATTTAGATGATGAATTAAGCAGTAATTTCTAATCCACTTATTAAACAGTTTCCTTTATTAAGTTATGGATGGGGGTGGCTATCCCTCAGGGTCGAGGATGATAGTCTTTGCTCCACAAGGCAAAGACACCTGTGTTTGTTTCTTCAACAAGTAATTGATGTTGCACTCCAAAAAGATCATAATACTTCACATTCAATCAGCTGATCCCAATGGCAAAGAAACCAAAATTATTGGATCCAAGGGGTCTCTTACAGCTTTCATCTGCCTTGACAGCCTTTGGGCTAGGAGTAACTTTATCTCCCTGGACCTCATTTGAGGATTTGAGGTTTGGATCATTCTTAGTCTGGAGCCTCATCCTTGACCTCTGTCATGATTGACCTTGCTATAAACTAATGCTTACAGCAGCTTTGCTCAAGAAGTCATAGGACCACACAAGCATCCTCCTCATCACATTGAGGTGATGATACGTAGAGGAGGTGTTAAGGTATAATAAGTACTGTTACGGATAAAATACCAAACACACACATGCAAAAACTGTAAATAAGTGAATACACAGCTATGCGCATTGTCACTGGCTGCACCCAATCTGAAGTGAATGCACGCCTACTAGCTGTGACCAAAGAGCTAACAATAAAGCAACACCTAAAAATGAGATAAGCATAATTTATTAGAATAGCTATCAACAACCCATTACACCTATGTAATGGGCAACCACTCAGAAACCCCCAGAAACGTAGTCAACCCTCCCAACATATACCTAACATTGTACCAACACCAGATTTTGACTCCAACCCAAACTTATCACACGATAAACACAGCTCACAAAGCGAGCCTTTACACAACAACAGAGTAACTTACTGAAACAAATTACCACTCATAACCAGAATAGAAATACAACTCAAGGCTGGTAAGAGTACATTTTGTCCTACTCTGCTGTAGTCACTATCTATTTCTCTCTTCACTTACAAGCACATTCTAGATAGTATTCACACCTACATATGTCTGTAATATCAGGCAGAAGAATACATCCCGGAATATATACTTTTTCACTGTCAAGCCTGGTTCAATCTCCGACACAGACAAAGCATCAGCAAGCTACTAAGACTAGGAGGGCTAGGCGAGAGTGGTCAGTTACATGCTCAATGAGGGGTTCTTGGAGTAGCAGACCACCTGGGGAACTTCAGCAACAACACAGAGCTTAGAAATGTGTGTATATATTAGGAGGATAAAACTGCACTAAAAAGTATCTCATAATATAAATTGATATATTCACAAGTATGGTAAAAAAGAATAAAATGAAAGGATTGAAAATTTCCGTCATTGTACAGTAGCTGTATGAAGAGGAATAATTCTCATTCCTTCCAGGAAGCTCTGTTATCATTAATTCTCATTCCTTCCAGGAAGCTCTGTTATCATTCTATCTTCCTGATGGCCTGTAGATTTTTATTTATGATGTCATTCCTCCGCCGCTAGTCCAGTTAGCATGTTAACATGTAGTGTGTTGAGGAGACTTTAGTCCTCTTGTCTTGGGTTATATTTGTTTTATCGTGTGAAATTATCATTAATGAATTAGGATCAAGTTCTAGAGAGCATATCTAGTCATAAACCTGTTTTGGTAGATGATTGCCTTCAAAAATTACACTCTTTATACTTAGTTTTGAGATTATACTTAAACTTTTTTTTTACAGTCAAACCAATGTAAATTTAATGTGTTAAGCAAGAGTTGTTCATATTGTATATATATTTGATTGTGAATATAGTCATTTGTGGATAGTACTTATATGTGGAATATTATTGTAAATTTACGAAATATAATATCTAAGTGTTTAACCCTTAATGTATCATGTGTGTAGAAATTTTAATATTCATACAGTAATACACTCGTCTTCAGTATATTTTATTTCCTTTCAGGTTTTTGTGGAAATGTCTTTGCAACTTCCATAAGCAATTAAATATTACTCCAAAAGTATCATTAAAAACTTTGACATATGCCAAAAGCTTTTTAAGTTTTCCGATGATAAATGTTTAGTAAGTGTTGCAATACCAGAATATAAATATACTTATTGTATTTAATTTTTCCTTCTTAACTCCTTTAGTAATTGTTGCATGTTGCATTAATTTTTTAGTTTATATATTTAATTATTTTCTTATTTCCTTTACAGTTGTCCATCAAACAACATGCGATGGGTGCAGAAGAGAAAACTTTACTGGTCTTCGCTACAAGTGCGAAAAATGCCATAATTACAGCATGTGCCAAGAATGTTTCTGGTTGGGTCGTTTTTCCCCTCCTCATTCTATTCATCATCAAGTCAAAGAATATACTGCTTTTGTAAGAAGTGTCTCATATCTCATGTTTAGTTATCTTATAGATTAGTTCATGTAGGAAGTTGATATTATGTGACTTTATTCCCTTGAAGGGATTCTGAGTTGATGTGTATGCAGTTGATGACCACAAATGCTTAAAGCTTCCATCACAATAGTCTGGATACTAGGAGACTATTTTTTTTTTATTGTAAGCCTATAGAAGATCTAGCATCTAATCCAGGTAGAAATCAGTGTGACTACAAGGAACAAAAATCTAATCAGACTGTCTGAATTATTTATTATGATTTTAATAGTAAAATACTAGTACTGTATATAGTTTGCATTATTGAAATATGTAGCATGCTAGTTTTTTCATTTCTGGAATTTCTATTTGTGACTTCAATTTTTTTTCTTTATATTTTATAAGCTAGGATCTGTCTCGTTTGTAGACAGTTTGTGCTTGGCACAATAGAATAACTCGATGCATAATCTTCTTGTGCATCGTCAGTGTTATTCGTGTTGAGTGCCATTTCATTGCATGGTGATGTATTGCTGGTTTCTTTCTTTATATTATAGTAGATAAATATTAGAATAGAAAGTCTTATGGTAACAGCTTTTGTCATGTCAAGGCTTGAAAGTTTTCTGTGAACGTCTAAAGATGTCATATTTAGTCATTGAAAATTGGCATTTAGGGATTAATCTGCTGATAACAATAATGCACCATAAAGTTATAAATTCTTGTATTAGCACTGCTCCTAAGTATATGCTACTGCATCCCACGGTAAAGTGAACAGAAAAGAGTATTTCATTAACGTCTTTTGTTGCTTAAGCACTAATTAAATATAGCATCACAACTTCCTGCTGCCCTCCACCATACTTGTCTTACTCTGATGGTTGTTTTTACTGTAAACCAGCAAAGTTTCATGAAAAATCAGTAGGCATTTAGTATTAAAAGAGATGTTGATATAGTAAAATGATAGCTATATACAGAAACAGGATAATGGGGAGGAAATGTAGTATCTAGACATGCATATGTTGTTCTGCAAGCAGTACTTTAATTAATCTTAGACCAAAGGACATTAAATAATCCCATGGACCTGGAGTGGCAATGCCTTCGTTGTGGGCCCACCCTCTGGAGCTGTGAATCAAAAGAAAAACAGTAATGAATGCCAATCTACCACCATCGATTCTGGTCCCTCACATGGCTTACCTTCTACTAGCACCCTACTTAACACATTTCTCATCACTCGACATTATTAAAGCCTTTGACACCATCCTCTGCCACAAGCTCACAAACAAAATTTTCAACACAGATATGCATAGTGATTCAAAACCGTGGTTAGCCAATACCTTGCAGGCAGATGTCCAAAGGTATCATTTGCCAGTAAGTCATCAAATATCAGAAACGTCACAAACTGAATCCCACATGGATACGTCTTCTTACCTACACTCTTTAACTCCTACATGTATGTTCTACCCACACCAAGCTCACCTCCAGGTTTCTATGCAAATGACTTAGCACTCACAAGTACATATCAAAATGCAAACTCAGCCGCAGACCTCCTCCAGCCATGCCTCAACACAATACGCAACCGGTTTACCACACACCGACTTATATTAGCCTCATCCAAATCCACACATACTCCTCTCACAAACTGGACAGCAGAACATAGTCACATCCCACACCTCACCATAACAACATCCACTTAATACACACACACACACTCATACTCACTCTCAAACACACACACGCAGTAAACAAAGTGCCTAACGCTCTGCAAACTCTCGGTTTAATTGCTCACCATGATATTAAATCAACTAAATACAGTATTGCCTTAGAGAATTAGAAAGTCTGCATACTCTGTTATTAGACTTATTGTTTTGTGTGTTGAATGATTGCTGCAGAAATTTTTTCCCAAGAAAGGAAGAAGACAAACCACAGCCATAGAGAGGATGTGTAGAGCTGCTAACAGCGTCCATCGACTCTGAATAAATTTTATATAAACCTGGAGGACCGTTATTACTTGTGATAGGCTTGAGCCTGTGGTCTCATAACTTAGTTTTAAAATGAGGTTTTCACAATTTTGGAGATCAAAAAGTAATAACTATGATCAAATATTGTATGGAAAGTATTCCTTTGGTTTAGACTTACTAGTGAAGTACTTTAACACTTCGGAACATTGGCTATTTCTATATTCAGAATAAGGAACCTTGTGCTGTCACAGCAACTGACATCGTTTTGACCCCTGTCTTAAGTATTTAGGCAACTTTTTTTGTAGTGTTACTTTGGTCCTAGTCTCATTAGGGACTTATTTACGTAGACTGGAAATGGTAACAAAAATACTATGAAACTCTACGAAGTTTATAAATTTAATTATGTTTTGATAGATGAATAATTTATTTTAGGCCCCCTCAAGAAGCTCATTTCGTCGCAGTTTTCGCTGCGTACCAGACAAGCCATCCTCGGAAAGACCAAGATTTCCAGAATTTCCAGAAAAAACTCTAAATCTCTCCCATATTGTGTAAGTTGCATTTTGACTTTCATAACAATCTCCTTTGATTATGCATTTATTTAAGTTATTCAATTATTGACTTGAAAAATTACTTTTCCAGCTTATTCTGGAGAGTTTTTAGTCTAAAACATTTACTCAGTGATGAAGGTCCCGAGTAGTCCCATTTCAAGTTTAAGTTACCAACAAGAAATAATATAACTTGACCATAGATATTGTAGTCTTCAGTTTCTCTTATAGAAATATGTTTGTATAACTTTGTGTTTTTCTGTGAATTTATATATGTTGCTTTGTAAGTGGTTTTAATTTTTATTTTACATTTTGTACTGTGTGACTAAATGTAAAATCCCTTGATTTTACAATTTGGGACCTTGATGTTAACAGTATTTATTTAAAAGATTTAACTATTCTACGCACCCAGTATGCTACATTAGTATATTCTCTTGTTCAGCAAGATTAATAGAGTATTTCAGTATGAGAAAAAAGCAAATACAATGAAATAAGGAAAGATTACTTATTTGCTAAATGAGCATATGGATGTATAAATGAAAACCACACCCATGCCTGATCCCGTTACAGAAGCAGGTGGTAGGCATTATTTGTAACTCTGATGTGATGTCATGTTGAATTATAAATCATTTCCAGATACTGGCTATACTATGCTCTAACATTCACTCATAGATATTATATAATCGACATCCTCAGCAACGGAATAATATAAACTTACCTTCTTGTTGCTCATTTGGTATCTGTGCTGCATTTCATCAATTCCTTCTTTTCTCAATGTCTCAATTTCTATCACAAAGCCTTTGAAAATTTATATGACAACTAATGTGTTTTATCCTCCAGTTTGGCCACTAGAGAGTATTTTATTATTTTATTAATTTATTGCTCCAAGGCATCAGACATTACATGATCACATAAAAATCAATGGCAACATAATGCTTCAAATGGGAACACACCCAAGAATAGTACATAGTTTACAGAGAGGTGTACACATTGATAAAATATTGCTACATACTAACACACAACTCACAGTATGGCAACACAAAGTACATTACTGTATATACAAAAGAAAAGCTCAGAGAAGTACAGAACACACAAACACATTACAAACAAAAACAAAACGGCATTATACAGAAACATACAAAAAAATATACAGTAAAATATACAATACAATATAATTAATGGCCACCAAAGTGAGGATAGTGAGCAAGAATAACATGAAGGTTGTCATCATGAAGCAAGAATGAGCAGATCTGTATTAAGTTCTGACCTTGTGGTACAACATCAGAGAGTGTTATTTGTAATAAGCAACTCACTCATATGCCATCCACTGCTCCCCATGGATGTAATACAATAATTTCAGCTCATTATTATGGTTTTATCTTTTCTCTTTAATGTCTTTTATGTACAGAAAAAATTTAAATGGTAACATAGCGTGACAACTGTGTCTCATACCGATTATTACATTCATCACTCCCTTCATGACCTACTCCTACACATCCTTTTCTAATAGGTTATCTTCATAATTTCAATATATATTCTTATGCTTTGTTTGTGTACTGAATATATTGCATCTTCTCTTCCAACTGCCTAATCTTACAACTTTTTTTTAATATAAATACAGTATATAGAGACATATATTTATCGAGAATGATCCCCATGTACGCAGACATTTCAGTTATTATCTCTTGCAGTTGTACAGTAGAATGGTATGTGAATGTTAGTTATTTATTGGTGTTCTTTTTTCAAGAAAAGTATTTAACACCCAACACAACCAGTGCTGTCCCAGGTATTTACCCTTCTGATAAAACTCTGTCTTGCTTTAAATAATTACATTCTTTTGCTAATCTTTGTCGTTTCAACAGCTCTTCCCTCATTCCAATTCTTCTTGTATCCTACTTCATCTCTTCTCTGATATTCCACAAAATCCTCTAATATTTATCAGATCTTCAATTTTCACACAATTTATAGTAGTTCATTTATATTTTATTTTTCGTAAATGATATGCAGTATAAGCATCTCACAAATTTCCTATTTGTATTTTCTATTTCATGAGTAAGTTCATTTACATTTGGAGCTAGGTATTTGAAAAACTAATGGGAAGATGAGATTATTTTTTTCTTTATTGAAGGCCCCCTTCACCTCTTCCCTCTCATAATGGATTTGAGGGTGGCACTTCAGGCCCACCACCAGCTTCTTTAGAAAGTTGCTCATCTAGCAGAAGGTATGTTTGCTGTAACTAGTTTTTATCTTCACTGACAAATTCATCTATGCAAATGTTGAGGTGGTTTCATTCAATTCACCATGCATTACATATATATATATATATATATATATATATATATATATATATATATATATATATATATATATATATATATATATATATATATATATATATATATATATATATATATATATATATATATATATATATATAGTGATCCCTCGCTATATCGCAGTTCACCTTTCACGAATTCAGTGCATCGCGGTTTTTTGGGCGAGCTTTTTGTTTTTTTTCTGGGTATATGTGAAAATATTATAATATTAAAAAATTTAAATTTTCAGTATTTTCATTATTTTATTTAAAAAAATTTCATTATTTTATTGTTAAAAAAATGTATTTTCCAGCCTAAGAATAATAAAACAGTAATAAATAGTAAAAAAAAAAATAAATTTAAACATGTAACTCTGCACCATAGAAAGTACGACTCCGGCATCGGCATGTCGGAAAACGCAAAGGGTCGCACCTAGGACATATTAAAATTTCCAGTATTTTCATTATTTATTGATAAAAAAATGTATTTCCTCGCCTAAAAATAATAAAACAGTAAAAAATAGTCAAAAAACATAAATTTAAACATGTTACTCACAGTATTGCACTATGTAAAATGTAATATCGGTATCAGCATTTCGAAAAGCGAAAAGGGTTGCACCTACATGAGCTAGTACATATTAAAATTTCCAGTATTTTCATTATTTATTGATAAAAAAATGTATTTCCTAGCCTAAGAATAATAAAACAGTAAAAAATAGTAAAAAACATAAATTTAAACATATAACACAGTATTGCACACTATGTGAAATACTGTATGATAGCGTACACTGTATTGGTGTCTTGGAAAACACAAAGGCTCGCACCTACGTGAGATAGTTCATGGGATGCTATTGGCTGAAAGGGTGGGAGAAAACGAATCACAGAATTGTTTTTCTGTATGTTCTGTATCATGGGGTCTGATTGGCTTTTTGATTGAAGCTTCGCTCTCCCACCATCTTCCATTGTGTTGCCTCACCCGTTCAGTCTAACTCACATGTGCGCCATTCACGTTGTGCTTCTTAATACGTTATGCTTGTGATTTTTTTTACTCACTTTTTTCAACCTCTGCAATGCCTCCCAAGCGTCCTTCATATTCTAAGGCTTCTGGTAGTAAGCCTAAGTGGCAAAGGAAGATGTTGACCATAGCAGATAAGGTAAAACTGTTAGTTATGCTGAAAGAAGGAAGAAGATTTGCGGATGTTGGCTGCCATTTTGGCCTCAACGAATCTACTGTTTGCTACATCAAAAAGGACGAGGCAAATATCAGGAAAACAGCGACTATTTCATTTAGTAAAACAGTAAAGAGGGTCGTAACACCCCGCAATAAGATAATAGTGCGTATGGAAAAAGGCTTTGGCCCTATGGATTGCTGATTCCAGAAAGAAGAACATCAGCGTAGACAGCAATATCATACAAACAAAGGCGAAGAAGCTGTACGATACATTCGCTGTAAACGAACCCGACGACGACTGTGGCGACCTTGGAGAGGAGGAGAGAGAAGAAGATATCGACGACCCACAACCAGGACCCTCCAGCGGTTCTCCACCGAGGAAACAATCGTTCATGGCAAGCAAGGAATGGTTCGCCAAATCTCAAAAACGCTATGGCCTAAAGAGCGTTTCGGTTTATGGCAAAGCTGCTTCTGCAGATACAGCTGCAGCTGAAGATTATTTGAACAACGACTTTAAGAAAATTATTGCTGAAGGGGAATATGCTCCTGAGCAAGTGTTTAACATGGATGAGACTGGGTTATTTTGGAAGAGAATGCCGTCTCGCACTTTTCTCTTCAAGGAAGAAGCTAAAGCCCCGGAATTTAAAGCGACAAAGACCGCGTTATCCTTATCCTGTGCGGGAATGCTGCGGGCTTCATGTTAAATCCCATGCTTATCTACAAGTCAAAGAACCCTAGGGCTTTGAAGAATAAGAATAAGAATCTGCTGCCAGTGTATTGGATGCATTACCCTAAGGCCTGGATCACGAAAAGCTCACATTAGACTGGTTTCACCAATGCTTTATCCCTCAGGTCAAAATTTATCTTGCGGAAAAGGGCCTTGAATTTAAAGTCCTTCTTTTGATGGATAATGCTGGTGGCCACGCAACTGATCTCGAATATGACGGTGTTCAAGTAGAGTTCGTGCCACCGAATACGACATCATTGATTCAGCTTATGGATCAAGGCTTTATACGTGCGTTCAAGGCCCTCCACTTGAAATGCCCTGGCAACCTCGTTGAATCCATGGATTCGGACAAAGAATTCTCACTGAAGACTTACTGGCATAGCTACACGATTGCTACATGCCTTCAAAATATTCAGAATGCAATCAAAGAGATGAAGCCAGCCACAATCAATGCTAGCTGGAGGAAACTGTGGCCCTAAGTCATCTACGACTACAAGGGATTCGCTCTTGATGATGTCCATAACTCAGCAGTTAAAGCTGTGAAGTTGGCTGCATTTCTAGGAGGAGAAGGCTTTGAAAATATGATTCACAAAGACGTGAATGAACTGATCGACTGCCACTCACAGCCTTTGACTGATGATAACTTGGAGGAAATGACAAAATCAGCGAGCGAAGAGGAAGAAGAACAACCAGAGGAAACGCACAAATAAATCGAAGAACCTGGCCTTGTCTGGCAGCCACGTATGAACATGTGAAAGCAGCCCAACAACTCTCGCAAGAACATGACAATAATATGGTTTGTTCGGTGACCTGCAATCTTCTCAATGATGCCATGATTCCTTACAAGACCATCTTCCAACAAAAGAAGAAACAGCAACAGCAACTCCCCATTACCATGTTTTTCTCTCCCAAAAAGTAGCCGTAAAGCTGTCATTGGCTGCGGAATAATTTCCTCTGGAGTTTATACACGTCATCATCTCTCATTTACGGTAAGTTTACCTATCACGTTCATATAAATTTACGCTTGCATGCTGTTATTTATAAAGTAAAGAGTGGTTTTTTAACAGTGCAGGGAGGGTTTATACAGTAAAGGTAAAAATAAATGTAAAATAGCTATGTATATGAGTATGTCGCGTCATCATCACCTCATTCACGGTAACTTTACCTATCACTTTCATATAAATTTACGCTTGCACGCTGTTATTAATAAAGTAAAGTGTGTTTTTTTAACAGTGCAGGGAGGGTTTATACAGTAAAGGTAAAAATAAATGTAAAATACCTATGTATATAGGGTGATCCTACTTTGCGGATTTTCACCTATCGCGGCCGATCCCGGAACCAAACCCCCACGATAAACGAGGGATCACTTTATATATATATATATATATATATATATATATATATATATATATATATATATATATATATATATATATATATATATACACACACAGCCATTCCCCAACATACGAACGAGTCAGCTCCAGAAGCCCGTTCATAAGTTGTGTTTAGGTAAATAAAATACTGTACAGTGCATACTTATGCAGTACAGTACAGTACTTAGCCTAAAGACATTTAACTACTGCATAAAACATAATACATACTGTATTAATGAATTTTAATACAGTAATAGTAATGTAATAATACAGTACAGTACAGTAATACATACATTGAACCGTGGGTATATAATGGGTAGGTTTTTGTTCGTATCTGTGAATGTTTGTAACTTGATTGTTCTTAAGTTGGGGATTTTACGTAATATATATATAATATATATGTAATTTATATATATATATATATATATATATATATATATATATATATATATATATATATATATATATATATATATATATATATATATATATATATATATATATTATATATATATATATATATATATATATATATATATATATATATATATATATATATATATATATATATATATATATATATATATATAATATTTTGGGTGTCTACAACTAAGATGAGAGAGAGGAATATAGCAGGGCTTCATATTATTCTACCCATCTTTCTCCCCTTCTTTTTGCTTTTTATTTGGCAAGAATATGCCATATCATTTGAGGTTGGGATTTCAGCCGTTTATTTCCCAATCCCTGTTAGTCAGCTCATACTGCATTGCAACATGCGATGGAGGTTTGCTTTTCCCCTTACACTAGAGATAATATTCTATCACTTTCTGCCTGTTGCCCTTCCTCACAGTGATGTTCACATATATGTTCCCCATCTATAGAGCCAGCAACTATAATCCTGATTGCTTAACAGGCTGTTAGTTTTCTTATAATAATGTTTTAAACCGTAATGTTAAACCTGTAGGACTAAACGTAGATAGAAGTTGAGTTTAAACACATTAAATAGAAAACGCTGTCTAGATTTTGTTTTCATTTTCATCTTTTAAACCTTTATTTTATTTATTTAAAACCTGTAGTTGAGCTACAAGTAAAACTAGATAGCATACATGAAATAGAAAACACATATTTTGGACTGCTTAAGTATTATTTTAAACTGTTTTTCAAACTTTAGGTAAAACATTTGAATTTACTGCATATACAGTTGTAGTCTTCACAAGTCAAAAACAAAATCCACACAGTTTTGACATTTTTTTTTTTTTTTCAACTTAAATCCTTAAGCAAAATCTTTAAGGATACTTCAAATAAAAACTGTAGTTTAGACGTTTCATATGGAAAGTACACACTGTGTGAGCTGGTGTTTTTTTAGCTAAATTTTTTTCTCTCTGTAATAGTATAAACTTATCATACTAGATCTTGAGTCCTCACAATTAGAAAATACTATATGAACTAATTTTTTTTTCCTCCAGTATTCAACTTAAACTTCCTAGCTTGAGAAAGCATGCAGTAGAGTTGAGAAGGCCGGTGATCGTAATTTTGTTTTATTACTTTTACCATATTGGCTTTAGTTAGCCGTCAGGTGCTATATATGGGAAAATCTCTTACTTTTAGTAGTGATATGGAGTAATCATGATATTACTGAACGCTTGATGAGTTTTGTACATAATCCCCCAACCTAATTCTTGGGTGTGGGAAATATTAATTCACTTACAATCAATGCCGTGTTTATAATTATTTGTATGAATGAGATTTCCATTGTTGAGGTAAAGGAATAAACAGAAATTATTCCTATAAAGCTAGAATGTTACGTGGGATAAAGAAACCCTCTAAGATAATTTGGATAAATTCATTGCTTACTCATATATCAGTTGATATAATGAGATTTTTCATAATATTTCAGTTTGTTACTTAATTGTTACAATCTTTTCATCTGATTCAAAAGGGTTGGTGGTTTGATATATGAAGTAAACCATTTTCCTTGGGATCTCCACTGGTTCTCTTCACCGAACTGTTTAAAGGGCACTTTTATTATATTAAGAAAGAAAATATAGCCAATGATATGAACTATGTTGAAATTACCATAAGTGAACTTGGGAAGTGTTTAGTTAACAGACATTGACATTGTATTTACAACTAGACATGCTGTACAGTTATAGATATCCATACATTTGTGTAAAGTTAGATTTAATTTAAGGAATATTTTGTATATTGTATATCTAATACTACCAGATATTAATTTCGTTCTTCCCAGTACATTTATAGTTTTTCATGGAAACTTTACTAGCACATTTCAGAGTATTTATAGCTTATTTTTGCAAAATGAAAAGTATATTACTGTACTAATTTCATAACCTTGCTCCTCTTTGCCTTGTTATCAGTGACTAACCTACTAACACTATTGCATTTTCTAAAGTTGTGTTAGCAGTTTACCAGACTGGAGTCAGCTTGATGAAGAGCATCGCTTAATTGCTCATTATGCCGCCCGTCTTGCTAATCAAACTATGAACTCAGTAAGTTTTGTAGGCATTTGCTTTTTGCTCATATCTCCTTTCTGTTGTGTAATGCTCTTTGTTATCTGTATGTTATACTGTGCACGTCCATGTGCTTATTATTACTTTTGAAGTACTTGTCTGCAAGTTGCCTTACATAGTAAAGTGCTTAAGAGTTAAGGTAAAGGTAACTTTAATCTGCTTCATATGCATGCTTCAGTAACCAGTAATCCCTCGCTATTTCGCGGTTCACCTATCGCGAATTCAGTGCATCGCGGATTTAAAAAAATAAAAAATAAAAAAATAACAAAAAATAAAAAAAATTACAGATTATTGTGACACCAGGACGGGCCAAAAACTTATAAATAAAACAGCCTTTATCAGGCTGTAAAGAGAAACAGAGATGGAGAGTGTAATGACC
>JAXCGZ010018329.1:15000-19199 GCA_037179515.1 Halocaridina rubra | reverse complement strand
TCTTCCATTTTGCAGAAAGAGAGAGAGAGAGAGAGAGTCAAAAGTCAAAGTCAAAAATTTTATTCCATCAAAAATGGCTATTACATGATAATTAATCTAATTACAAATTACAATGTAAAATGTCAAAATAAAACAAATGAAATTTGCAAAGCACAAAATCAAAATATTTACACATTAAAATAATCATACATACACTTCGTCTACCCAATGGGAGGATAATAATGAGACTAAAATCACTTATTAAGTAGGTGATTTAAAAGATGAGATTTAAGTGAGGGTAATGTTTGGCAGCTTCTTAAGTTTGCGGGTAAAGAGTTCCAAAGTCTCGGGCCCATTACATTTAAGGCTCTTGCCCCAATATCAGTGGAAGTTCTGGGCACGTAAAAAGAATTCTGATATCTGGTGTTGACGTTATTGATACGCACTTGATTAACTGTTGGCAATGAGAAGAGCCATTCCGGTAATATTCCATGATTTATTTTAAAAACTAAAAGACAGATATTATATATGAACTTCATGTCCATCCTTAGCCAACCCAATCTCTCAAAGAGGGGAGTCACGTGATCATATTTATGCACCCCCCCTATGGCAACTCTTGCAGCAAAATTCTGGAGCCTTTTCACTCGTAACATCTGGGTCTTAGTCGTGGAACCCCAAACACTCAGACAGTAGTTGAGAATACTTAAAATCAATGTTTGTACTACAATTACCCTACAATCAAGCTCGAATCTTTCATAGACTCTGTTCAAGTAAATAAGGGTCCCGTTCACTTTTTTCTGTAGTTCATCGATATGAAAATAAAATGTCATGGTACTGTCCATAATAACTCCTAGATTTTTAACCTTATTAGATGGGAAGAGTGAAACATTGTTGAAATTTATACTGATGTTCTCAGGAATGTGGGACAGGTATTGATTTGATCCAAAAATAACAAATTTAGTGTTATTTTCGTTCAGTTAAAGACCATTACTGTTAAAATAACTTTTGGCACAGTTTAATATATCTTCAGCCCTTTTTAAGATTTCAGGAATTCTATCAATGTCACCAGTAAGCATAATCTGGGTGTCATCAGCATACATAACAAGTAGGCAATCTCTTATAAATTGAGGTAAATCATTAACATATATTAGGAAAAGCAGAGGACCCAAAATTGAACCCTGAGAGAGATAAATATCCTCATAAGGACCTCCTTAATAAGTGCTACTCTAATTTTAACGTGACTTAAGGATCCCCAGAGACAAAGTTTTAGAGAACGTGCTCATGCCCATTGGTTACAGATATTTACCGTTAGTGTCTCTTGAGTTGCGCGTCTGAAGCTTTTTCCTAATGTCTCTTTTCACTTTTTCCCATCTTTTATTTTATTTTTGCACCCTTTCTCCCATTCGCCTTCCTCTCTTCACATTTATTTTCCTGTTCTTTCATCCTTCTATTCGTATTCCTTCTTCCCATCTCTTCCTACTCCTGTCTTCCTCCCGTTCCATTTCCTCCTTCTCCAACTACCACTTCCTCTTCATCATATTCTTATCTTTTCCTTACTCCTATAATTCCTTAGCCTCTTTCCTCCTCCTACTCAAACTTCCCCCCGCCTCCTCCTCCCTCTCCCCTCTTCTTCCTCCTCATCCTCCCTCTCTTACTCTCAGTCTGATAAGGTAAGCTTCTTGAGAGGTATTGTTCTATCCAATTGAAAGCCAACGCTACTTCATAAAATTCTCTCTCTCTCGCTCTCTCTATTCACCATATCACCATATATCCCACAGAGGCTTTTTCTCACTCTCAAATTCCTCAAATCAAAATATATCCCACAGAATTTTAAACTCTCTCTCTCTCTCTCTCTCTCTCTCTCTCTCTCTCTCTCTCTCTCTCTCTCTCTCTCTCTCTCTCTCTCTTTTATAGGTCATAAAACAGGATAAAAAAGTTAGGGACTAAATATATATATATAGTCCTGCTTCAGAAGTTTACATGAAGTAAAACCACCATGTTTTTCACGAGTTCTTTATACATTCAAATCATCATAAAATATGGTTTACAAGTGTGATATCCCGAGAGATCGTAAATTTTTCTTATTCTTGTTAAAATAATTTACTATCGAAAGAGATATACTCTCCAAGTGCTGCAATATCTATCGCTTATGCAATCAGAATTTACTATGTAAGTTGGCAAATGGCTACGCAAGGAAAAAAAAAATTTGAGATCCTTAGTACTTTCAAGTTTATTACTTATTTTCAGAGGAATCTGATTTGTACAAACGAATAAGGCGATATATATACATACAGAAAACAGGAGAAAAAATAAAATTAGCAACCCATCATCGGAAGTCAAGTCAGAGACCATACCTCCATATGTTGAATTAGTTTATTGGGGTGTGAATACCCAGTAAATAAAGTACGGTCAATGGTATGAGGAAATGGGAACATATTTCGCTGCTAAAAATAGTAGTAACAATGAGCAAAAACAAAATTTAATAATAATAATAATAATAGTAATAATAATAATACTAGTAATAATAATGATAATAAATATAATAATTATAACAGAAGTAATACTAACCAACCATACAAATATAACAACAGTACAACAATAAGGAAAAAAAATAATGATATAAACAGTAAACACGAAAAATCAGGAAAAGCAAAACAATAATCATAAAAATGAGAATATTAGAAATACTAACAATAATATCATTATAAAGCTAATAATATATCAATTATGAAATGACAAAAATAATGGTAAAATAATAGTAATAATAGAAAAAGGAAATACTTAATAAAAAAAATTAAGTAAAAATAAATAAATTATGGATATAAAGAAAAGAATAACATAAAAAGGACTTCTGTTATTTCCAAAATTCATTTTTCAAACTTGAATAAAAAGCATACTTGATAATATGGGATTAATTACAAATAAACCATGACTTAAGTGCATATTTCGGTGCTCGATTAAGTTAATTATTGCAGATTTCAAGATGTTTCTAGTGATAATATCATTACTTCCTACTGAGAGAGGAATTGTTCTAGCCATTATGGTGATTCCAATCAGCATAATGCTTGAACAAAGCACTGGAAGACTGACAATTTCGAATGCTATATTTAAGTTGATTGACACGAAATTCTAATGATTTGCTAGTCTGGCCAACATAATACTTATCACAATCTTTGCATGGAATCTTATATATAATATTAGAGGTGGAAACAGGACTATTTTTAATTAACATATCGCAAAAAGTGTTTTCATAATTGAAAACTAAACGGACATTTAATGTTCTCAAAATCTTGACTAAGCTATGACATCCCTGAAAAAAGAGGGAATAACTAGGGTATTATTAAAATTCGAAACCAAATTAGTGTCGGGGAGGGGAGGTCTGCGAAATGTGCGTTTTGCAGCACTGAAGCAGGTATTTAAGAACCAATTGGGATAAAGATTTTTTCCTCTATCAAGGATTTTATCAATCTTAGCATCAAGGAATTCTGGGCTTACAATACAGAGAGCCTGGAGACACATTGAAGAAAAGATATATTTCTTTATTTTGAGATCATGACCAAAATATACAAGCACATAAGACAGATTATTTGTGGGTTATCTATAAATATCAAAGCTCAATGAAAAGGATTTTCTGTTTAATAAAATGACTAAATATGGCAAATATTATTATATTTCTTTTTTTTAACGAGAATTTAATAGAGGGAACAAAATTATTCAACTTCATCAAAAACTCCTGAACGTTAATATCAGTACAAGAAAAAAACAGTACATTATCAACAAAACGAAACCAATGAAAATTAGTATTTATGGAGACAATAATTTGAAGGTACTGTTTTTCGGAAAAAAAAAAAAAAAAAAAAAAAAAAAAAAAAAAAAAAAACCTCCATATCAAGATTAGAAAGGAGAGGTTTCCCACAGTCATACCGAAAGTTTGTTGGTAATATTTATCCCCCCCCCCAAAAAAATTGCGACCTGCAACACAAAGGTGAATGAGTTGCATAGTAACATTTTAGGTAATTGAATAGAATGATTATCTAGTTCACTTACTAAGGTAATCTAATAAGTTATTTAAGGGTACTTTGGTGAAGAGAGAACAAACGTCATAACTGTTCATATGCATATGTGAAGTGATAACAAGATTCTGATGTTTATCAATCAAGTCAAAGGAATTCAATATATGGGAGGAAGATATTTTTTCCCAACAAAGGGGACAATAAACG
>JAXCGZ010018329.1:0-10000 GCA_037179515.1 Halocaridina rubra | reverse complement strand
CTTTTACACCCATTATCGAACCATTTCTCTCTGGCATGAATTACACCTACTTTGGTGACAGGTATGCAGCAATCTACTATCTTCCCATATTTCTCACAAAAGATGTCATACATTTCTTGTACAGATTTGTTGTAAAATAAGGTTCTCCAGTCAATAACTGCAAAAAGCTCATTCATTTTGATGTAATCTCCTTTCTGATAGTTCCTCCTCATGTCCTCAGTGCCTCTACTCTCAGGGAGAATATCTTCAATGATATACTCCATCAACAACACACAGTGGTCACTCTTTCCAATTGGTGGTTCATACTCAATATTTTCAATATCCAACACATTATCTGTGAACACCAGATCAAGTAGTGATGGCTCATCCCCACCCCTGGCTCTTGTTGGTTCCATTACATGTTGGTGTAGGAAATTCCCTTGTACGCAATCTAGGAATCTTGCCCCAAAGGAGTCCTCACCACTGTGTGGGTCAAGATTTATCCAATCTATCTCTTTATGATTAAAGTCTCCCATAATCAAAATCCTACATTTTTTCTCCCGCGCCATGTTAACAACTGAGTTTATGACTTCAATCGTACCTATATGACTTTCCTCATAAATTTCAAGCCTATTTTGGTTCCTTGGTGGGTTGTATACAACAGTTATTATAATGCTCTCTGACCCAGTATTTATGCGAGCAACAAGAAATTCCCTGAACTCACTTTCTATAGCCAAGTTTATCTCTTCAACTTGAATCCTCTCACTTATGAGCAGTGCTATCCCTCCACCAGTCCTCTCAGATCTTTCGACCCTTAGTATTCTGAAGCCCTTAGGAAAAACTGTGACAGTGTTTATGTCCTCACTCAACTTAGTCTCTGTAATTGCTACTATATCTGCCTTACTGTTGTGAATCCTATCTTTTAATTCTACTGCCTTACCAGCTAATCCATCAGCATTTGTGTATAACAATCTTAATGAGGCCCCATCCCCTGATCTTCTGTCATTATCTTCTTTATCTCCCCTTTGTCTGGAAGTATTCCGTAACGAAAATTTTTCTTTTCTTCATTTCTTTCATCATTTAACCTTCTTGCCTCTTGCAACAAGTTTTTGATCTTTCCCATCTCTTCCTGTGTTCCGTATCGTCTAATGTGTGTGTGTGTGTGTGTGTGTGTGTGTGTGTGTGTGTGTGTGTGTGTGTGTGTGTGTGTGTGTGTGTGTGTGTGTGTGTGTGTGTGTGTGTGTGTGTGTGTGTGTGTGTGAAGCAAACTTATAATTAATCAAGTTCATTATTAATAGACTAGGTCACAATAAAGGAAAGATATAAAAAATCTTTAATGCATATGAAAAAACTTAAAAGTCTTAACACTGCCATAAAGTTACCTATATTTTATGTACAAGCAGATGCATTTTAGATGTAAATAGAGCTTGTCTTTTTATAAAGTTTACGATCAATAGATAAGCTTCCTCGATAAGATAAAGCAAAAAGATACTCACAAAAACTTGATACTGTATATAGAAACACGAAAGACTTGTAAAATGCCAATATACACATATTGTTTTATGTAAAGAGAGTTCTCTCTCAAAGATTATATGTCTCTAATGAAAGACAAATGCAAGGGACAGTAATACCATTAGATCCAGACTATATACCAATCATATAGCCATTCTCAAGTTCCCTCTATAATCACGTGGACCCAGTGATCTCTAGGCAATGTTAGAATAATCAGAAAGACCCATAATAAATCATCGACCTCCCATTAGCATTAGAGCCAGACTATATTCCAATCATATGGCCATTCTCAAGCTCCCTCTATAATCACGTGGATCCAGTGATCTCTAGGCAATGTTAGAATAACATTGTGTGTGTGTGTGTGTGTGTGTGTGTGTGTGTGTGTGTGTGTGTGTGTGTGGTGTGTGTGTGTGTGTGTGTGTGTGTGTGTGTGTGTGTGTGTGTGTGTGTGTGTAATCACGTGGACCCAGTGATCTCTAGGCAATGTTAGAATAATCAGAAAGACCCATAATAAATCATCGACCTCCCATAAGCATTAGAGCCAGACTATATTCCAATCATATGGCCATTCTCAAGCTCCCTCTATAATCACGTGGATCCAGTGATCTCTAGGCAATGTTAGAATAACATTGTGTGTGTGTGTGTGTGTGTGTGTGTGTGTGTGTGTGTGTGTGTGTGGGTGTGTGTGTGGGTGTGTGTGTGGGTGTGTGTGTGTGTGTGTGTGTGTGTGTGTGTGTGTGTGTGTGTGTGTGTGTGTGTGTGTGTGTGTGTGTGTGTGTGTGTGTGTGTGTGAAGCAAACTTATAATTAATCAAGTTCATTATTAATAGACTAGGTCACAATAAAGGAAAGATATAAAAAATCTTTAATGCATATGAAAAAACTTGAAAGTCTTAACACTGCCATAAAGTTACCTATATTTTATCTACAAGCAGATGCATTTTAGATGTAAATAGAGCTTGTCTTTTTATAAAGTTTACGATCAATAGATAAGCTTCCTCGATAAGATAAAGCAAAAAGATACTCACAAAAACTTGATACTGTATATAGAAACACGAAAGACTTGTAAAATGCCAATATACACATATTGTTTTATGTAAAGAGAGTTCTCTCTCAAAGATTATATGTCTCTAATGAAAGACAAATGCAAGGGACAGTAATACCATTAGATCCAGACTATATACCAATCATATAGCCATTCTCAAGCTCCCTCTATAATCACGTGGACCCAGTGATCTCTAGGCAATGTTAGAATAATCAGAAAGACCCATAATAAATCATCGACCTCCCATTAGCATTAGAGCCAGACTATATTCCAATCATATGGCCATTCTCAAGCTCCCTCAATAATCACGTGGATCCAGTGATCTCTAGGCAATGTTAGAATAATCAGGAAGTCCCATGATAAATCATCGACCTCCCATTTATTTGTCCAAATTGATCGGTACCGACATGAGACAGTGAAGCTAATGACACCCACTGCCAGGATCAAACCTGAGGCGTGCTTACTACCAGCCCCAGACGCTACCACCGCGCCACAAGTATCAACAAAATGATCTATTGACTACTTTATGATCAAGTAGAAAGATACGAAATATATATTTACGGTATAAAGAGAGAAATAACGAAGGTCGCGAATGGCCAAATATTTTTATTCATATGTGATATAGCTTATTATTTATTAATATTATCAGTAGTAGTCACCGTAGCTCAAGCGGAAGCGTCCGCGACTCTGAGGCGTCAGGTGGAGGGTTCGCGCCCCGTCACGGTCTGAGGTTAGTAAGGGCATGCACTCAGGGTAAGGATTACATCTGCCAAAACAAGTCCTTCGCAAGAAGGCAACCGTCCTAGCCCTTGGTAGAAAAGGGAGTCCGTGACGTAAAACCGGAACTTAATAATATTATTAATACAAGTTTCCTTCTGTTAAGAAAACAAACTATACAGCATAATAATAATAAAAAAAAAAGATCCCCGATATTCATTTTTCTTTTCTATGTAAATAGAGATAATTTCTCATCAACATTTTTTTATCCTTTGACTAAGGCCGCTTTCACAGCGAAGTGGCACGTCGCACTTGGCATGCAAGTTGAAAACGAATATCCGGAAATATACGAAACCTTTCACACAAAAGAGGCGCGACACGTCCCATGTGCCACGTGAGATCTGCGTCGCAAGTCGCACGTGGCACATGGGAAGTATCACCCCACTTCTGTATGAGAGGTTTCATATATTTCCATATGTTCGTTATCAACTGGCGCGCCATGTGGCATGCCACGCGCGATGTGCTACTTTAGTGTGAAAGAGGCCTAAGTATCCTTGTTAGGATAAATTGAAATGATACACAGAAAAACTTTATACCATCATACGAAATCAAGACTTGATACCTCGAGCTATCTGGTGCATATTTATCTGGTCTAGATACACCAATCTACTGTACAGGCTGTCCACAAAGTCTGGGTACATAGGAAATTTCACTATGCAGACCTATTCAATCGAGTTCACCTGAATTTTGTAAAGCGCATCAAATTATGCATTGAAAATGATGGAAATCATATTGAAAATATTATTTATTAACATTAGATTTAAATAAAATTGTTTTGTTTTAAAAGTATGTGTTAATCTCCTGTGTACCCAGACGAAGAAATTTCACTATGCAGATCTATTCAATCGAATTCACCTGAATTTTGTAAAGCGCATCAAATTATGCATGGAAAATGATGGAAATCATATTGAAAATATTATTTATTAACATTAGATTTAAATAAAATTGTTTTGTTTTAAAAGTATGTGTTAATCTCGTGTGTACCCAGACGAAGTCTGGGTACACAGCAGATTAACACATACTTTTAAAACAAAACAATTTTATTTAAATCTAATGTTAATAAATAATATTTTCAATATGATTTCCATCATTTTCAATGCATAATTTGATGCGCTTTACAAAATTCAGGTGAACTCGATTGAATAGGTCTGCATAGTGAAATTTCCTAAGTACCCAGACTTTGTGGACACCCTTATACCCAACAACATGCAATATGGCCGAATACCATCAAAGGAAGAATAATGGAGGCTGGGAGGAGGAGTGGACGAATGAGGGTAAAAAAGGAGAAAGACGAAAGAGATGGAGGAAAGAGGAGAAGAGGAAGAAGAGGAATAAAGAGAGAAGCAGGATGAAAGGAAGACAGAAGTGCAAGAGGAAGAAAGCGAAGAGGAAACTGAGAAGGAAGAAGTGGAAGATAAGGAAGAGGGAGATAAATACGAAAGAGAAGAGGAGGAGGAGGAGGAGGAAGAAGAGGACAAGCGAGTAGAGGAGGAAGCAAAGGAAGAAGAGGAAGACGAAAGAACAGGAACAGGAAAACGACAAAGATGATGAAGAGGAATAGGGGTGACAAAATAAAAGGGTAGAAGAAGAAAAAGAGGAGAAGGAATTAAAGGAGGACGGATGTGGAGGAGGAAGTTAAAGAGAAGGAGGAGGAAGAGTTTGACGAAAGACAAAAGGAGGAGGACGAGGAGGAGGAGTTAGACGAAAGAGAAAAGGAGGAGGCCGACGAAAGAGGAGAAAGAGGAGAAGTAGGAGGAAGACAAAAATAGAAGACAAAAAAGAAGAGAAAGAAGAAGAGGAGGAGGAGGAAAAGAAAAATGAGAACACAATATAAAGCCTTCAAAACCACTCCCAGTATCAATCATAAGTAAATCCTGTATAATAATCGATGCAATTAACTCGGATAATGAAGTTATTATCTCGACAGAGAGAGCACCTGAAAGCAATTGAGATAGTCATAAATTTTATTGCCAAATATTTAGTATACATACAGGAATAAATATGTACATTATATTCAGAGGCCACACATACAGATGGTTTTAACGAAGTACAGATAAGATCGTAAATATATACCAGATATTTATTGATTTTCGTTAGTACCATCTTCATCGTAAGCGGCTCTATAGATGAGAATCTGTAACCAATGTGAGTATTCGGTCTCGAGATCAGCTGGGTGTGAGCTAAGCCCTGTATCTACTGCACAACGGAAGGCTAGGATCTCTCTCTCTCTCTCTCTCTCTCTCTCTCTCTCTCTCTCTCTCTCTCTCTCTCTCTCTCTCTCTCTCTCTCACACACACACACACACACACACACACACACAAACACACACACACACACACACACACACACACACACACACACACACACACACACACACACACACACACACACACACACACACACACACACACACACACACTCACACACACACACACACACACACACACACACACACACACACATATATATATATATATATATATATATATATACTAGTAAGTTTCAATCTTACATGTGGTACAATATTACTTGGATGAATGAGCAATGCAAAAGATAGAAAACTAACTAAAACGATCATAAATATAATCTAATTCTTATTTTACGGTGATACAGTATGTGCATAAATTAATAAAATGAAACAAGACTTCTAAATGCAATTCTGATAAAATTCTTATACTGAAAAGACGTGGTCAAAAACAAAAGGGCCCAAATATTCATTTAGTCACTAAATGAATATTTAAGCCCAGATTTAGTGTCAGCTGCGAATGTGTTGCGCCCACATGCTGTTAAAGAAGTGAGTGAAAAATAAATGACTGTATATATATATATATATATATATATATATATATATATATATATATATATATATATATATATATATATATATATACCTTGGCTGTTATATATATTATGAAAAAGAGCGACAGAATCTTGCAAATGCATCAAAAACATATAAAAATATATCAATAAAATAAAATAAATCACCTTTAATGAAAATTCTAAAACATTCACTCAGCGATTATGAAAGTCAGTCAAGTGCCAATTTGAAAACAAAAAATCCTAAATCGCTTTCAAAATCCCATGATTCGGAGCATGACCCTTTGAAAACCCCAACAATGCGACGGGTCATAAAACAGGAAATCCAATTTGATACCAGAGGATACTGCTAGCCAGAAGAACCCTTCCTAGGGCAGTTGTTGACCAAGCAATGACAGTTGTATTAAGTTGGGGAGATCCAAGGACCCTTCACTTAAGAAGCTGTAACAGGCTAAATAATGGATCAAGGAACGATAGGCTCCCAAGAGGAAAAAAGTGAACTATTTTGACCTGGTAATTTTTAAGACTAGGTTAGGTTAGATTAAGTTGAGTCAGCTGCAATGTTACTGGGGAGGTGAAAACATGGAAAGATAATCACGCCCGTCAGAAGAAAAATGATTTGACTACCTTTAGCCGGTCATATTCAAGGTTAAGTTAGGCTAAATTCCGTTGAGTTGGCCAATATATTATTCGGAAGGGGCAAAAGAAACCTTTCCACAAGATGATCGCTCTCATCAGAAAAATGATGACCAATTTTTGCTCTCTGTGTGTGTTTTTTTTTTTTTTTATAGAAGTCGGGCATGTCAGGTTAGGTTAGGTAATTTTCAGATAGCAGCAATGTCCTGGAACTGGTGAAAACAACTATTCCTTTCGCCAAAAGTTGGAAAAAGTAAAATCAAGTAAAGCTAACCTGTCCCTACAGATAAAGGAGGATCTATGGCCTGATTTCTTAAACAGTGTAAACCTAGGATACCATATTGTTAGTTAGCTAGACACACACAAATGGATTTCATAAACGCATCTGACCCGGTTCTGTGTATGGCTATGATCCCTTACGGGCTACTAGGCCCGATTTCTTAAACAGTGTATACCTAGGATACCATATTGTTAGTTAGCTAGGCACACACAAATGGATTTCATAAACGCATCTGACCCGGTTCTGTGTATGGCTATGATCCCTTATGGGCTACTAGGCCCAATTTCTTAAACAGTGTAAACCTAGGATACCATATTGTTAGTTAGCTAGGCACACACAAATGGATTTCATAAACGCAGCTGACGCGGTTCTGTGTATGACTAGGATAGCCATACATAGAACCGCGTCAGATGCGTTTATGAAATCCATTTGTGTGTCTAGCTAACTAACAATATGGTATCCTAGGTTTACACTGTTTAAGAAATCGGACCTATGTCTATACCTGGTCATTTTCAGGTTAAGTTAAGTTAAGTGAGTTTAGTTTAGTTTAACAAGATGGCTGCTTGGCATCATACAACCCACCAGCTGTTGGGAATTCGTATGCAATAAGACAACTCATTGAATATTAACAATATTAACATTATATTAATGCTTTCAATTACCAGCTGATGTCAGTACTTATAATACAGCCTATTACTTCAGTCAACAGCTGGAATGCAAGAAGCTGCCTTGGGTAACATAGGAGGTTGCCTCAGCTGGAATCGACATGAATAAATCGACCTAGTATCACAGCCACCAGCTGGAATATTAGATACGAGATGCCAGCTGGAAGATAAGATGCTACATGCCATATGTAACAACAATCCATATTCAAGGGCAGCTGTAAGTAACTTGGTATCACAGCCAATAGGTGGAGTCCAAGAAGCTGCACCCCATATGCAACAGCAGTGTACTCTAAGTAGCAGCTGGAAAACCAATGCAGCAATAGCTGGAATCCAAGAAGCTGCACACCATACACAACAGCAGGTTATTGCAGGTGGAATAAATGCTGAATAATAACTGGAATCCTCATTAACAAATCAGCTTAGAGTCACAGCCAACAGCTGGAAGGAAAGATGCTGCACGCCACGTGCAAAAACAATCTACATTAAACAGCAGCTGCTGTAAGCCCACTGCAGGATATGCTGCAGATAATTAGTTCCAGGAGAGGAGTATGGAATTAAGTATTCCCATAAAAAGTTTTTGTTATGAAGTAATTCTTTCTCCTTACTTTGACACTGGAATGACCTGGAAATGGGTTCTTCAGGATTTGGCTGAAATGGGATAAACGAAAAGAAGAAAGAAAGGAAGATAAGAGAAACAGGAGAGAAGGAGCCATAGAAATAAGAGAGAAAGGAAGGAGGAGAAACAGGGGAGAGGGAGGCAAAGAACGATGAAAGGAAAGTAGGAAAACAGAAGAGAGAGAGAGAGAGAGAGAGAGAGAGAGAGAGAGAGAGAGAGAGAGAGAGAGAGAGAGAGAGAGAGAGAGAGAGAGAGAGAGAGAGAGAGAGAGAGAGAGAGAGAGAGAATGGTAAAACCTCATTTCAGACAAAGACGATTAAGTGACCTTAATACGGTTGGTAAAAAAGGAAATCTAAAAATAGGAACAAGAATGAGGAATAGACCAAAAGTTCAGTAAAAAAAAAACAGAAAAAGAGTAAAAACAAAAATGCAACGATATTCAATGGAAGAAAATCGAACAATTAAGGAGAGCGATAGAACAGGAGAAAAAAAAATTCTTTTACATACACTATCTATCTATCTATATATATATATATATATATATATATATATTATATATATATATATATATATATATATATATATATATATATATATAACAAATAAATGGGTAATACGAACTGCGAGAAAATGCATGTACAGTAAAAGTAAATTCAAATCTGAGAAAACATATATATGTGTGTGTGTGTGTGTGTGTGTGTGTGTGTGTGTGTGTGTGCGTGCGTGCGTGCGTGCGTGCGTGCGTGCGTGCGTGCGTGCGTGCGTGCGTGCGTGTGTGTGTGTGTGTGTGTGTGTGTGTGTGTGTGTGTGTGTGTGTGTGTGTGTGTGTGTGTGTGTGTGTGTGTGTGTAATGAATCGCTTTATCACTCGGTTACATGGTCGTTTCAATTCTTCAACCACCTCCAACTTCCTCTGAATAATAAATGACCATAAATGATGGTGCAGAATTTATCTTACATGTGTGTTTAGTAATCATCATTTTATATATATATATACATATATATATATATATATATATATATATATATATATATATATATATATATATATATATATATATATATATATATATATATATATATATATATAAACCCCTTGAAAGGGCATTAATTACTATTCTAGTGAAGTCATACATCTAACGGTGTAATTAATCAGCATGCTGAGTTGACAGGAGGTAGAAAAGGAAACTTGTTCTTAGTACAGCAAGCATGAAAGGCAAGTGGCTTGCTTTACGCATACATACATATGTATACATTTGCACTGTAAGAAACAAGGCCGAGTCAAAGCACACAATCATTCATCAGAATGCCTATTCATCAACGTGTGTGTGTGTGTGAGACATTGTCACAGTAAATGTCGTGGATAACAGAAAATATATATATATATATATATATATATATATATATATATATATATATATATATATATATATATATATATATATATATTGCTTTACGAATCATAAAACCAAAAACAGCATTACCCTCTCTTCGGGGTCAACGCACCTCTACTTGTGAATCACTTTTAAAACGGTTAAGTTAGTTAAAATGAGGAAGTAAAACAGTGCCATTCTTCACTCTTTATGGCACTCGGAGTGCCTTGTCGGCCCCGTGGATACCTAATTTATTAGCCAATTATTTTCTCTTTTTTTTCTTCTTTTTTTACACGCTTTCC
>JAXCGZ010018328.1:17500-19229 GCA_037179515.1 Halocaridina rubra | reverse complement strand
CGTCAAAGAAGAAGGGGAGTAGAGGGGAGAATAACATCTCCCCAAACTCTAGTTTTGGAGTGATTACCTAATTGTGATTACCTAATTTGCTTACGGGAAAGAGCCCAAAGCTCGTATCTTCCCGTTTCCTGAACGGTTCCATTTTATACTCAGTGATACTTATCATACCTGTCCTTAAAACTATGGATTGAGATAGCATTAACTACCTCCTCGCTTAGCCAATTCCAATTATCAACTACTCTTACACTGAAAAAGTATTTCCTTACATCCTGCAAAGAAGTTTTCTTACGAAGCTTCAAACTATGACCTCTAGTTCTAGAGCCAGCCGTATCAAAATATCGATCCCTATCCACTCTATCATACCCATGAAGGAATTTAAAGACTGTCACCATATTCCCCCTCACTCTTCTAGCTTCGAGTGATGGTAAGTCTAATTCCCTCAGCCTCTCATCATAACTGAGATTGCGTATTTCTGGCACCAGTTTCGTGGCATGCCTTTGAACTTTTTCAAGCTTAGCTATGTACTTTTTCAAGTGCGGATTCCAAAAGGGGGCTGCATATTCGAGTTTTGGCCTCACATAGGTTACATAAATATTTCTGAACATTTCCTTGTCCATGTGCCTGAAGGCTACCCTTACATTTGATAAGAATGCATATGCTGCCCTTACTATGCCATTTATATGTATTTCTGGAGACAAATCTGCCAGTATGTTTACTCCTAGATCTCTCTCATTTTCTGTCTCTTGAAGTTGTACTCCAGCCACCGAGTAGTCAAGCTTGGGCCTTCTTGCACTTGTACCCATTCTTATTACCTATTACCTTACATTTTGAAGTGGTTGTAGTACGATAGAGAGCAAAAGATGTGAGATTGGATATATGTTTGGTAAGAGGGGAATGGATGTATTGGCATTGTGTGAGACGAAGATGAAAGGAAAAGGAGAAGTGGCATTTGGTGATGTGATTGGGTAGGGTGTCTGGGGTTGAAAGGGGGAGAGCGAGAGAAGGTGTGGCATTATTGCTGAGTGAATGGATGGTAAATCAGGTAGTGGAATGGAAAGAAGTGTCATCTAGGCTGATGTGGGTGAGGGCTAGGATAGGAAGGGAATGGTGGGCTTTTGTTAGTGCGTATGGGCCAGGATGTGAGAGAAGTGAGGAAGAGCGGGATGAATTCTGGAATGAGTTAACTAGATGTGTGGATGGTCTGAGTAGAAGGAACTATGTAGTTGTGTTGGGTGACTTGAATGCCAGAGTGGGTGATGGAGAGATAGAAGGTGTTGTAGGAAAGTATGGGGTACCAGGTGGGAATGAGAGTGGCGAGAGACTGTTAGATATGTGTGTGGAGCAAGAGTTGGTGATAGGTAATAGTTTACTTAAGAAGAAGTTAATAAATAAGTATACATGGATGAGAGTGGCAAATGGAAGAGTGAAAGAAAGAGCATTGATTGGTTATGTGTTGGTAGCAAAGAGCATGATTGGTAGAGTGAAAGATGTACGTGCATTCAGGGTGTGGCTGCTGGGATGTCTGATAAATTTTTGGTTGAAGCAAAAGTGGTAGTAGCAAAAGAGTGGGGAAATAGTGTGGGGGGATGTAGAAGGGAAATAGTGAAGGTGGAAGAGTTGAAAAAGCCAGAGAAGAGACAGGAATATCAGGACAGGTTGAGAGTGGCATATGACAGGGTGAAAGAAAGAGAAGTTGGGGAGTTAGGGGAGGAATGGGGGTTGATGAAAG
>JAXCGZ010018328.1:7500-12500 GCA_037179515.1 Halocaridina rubra | reverse complement strand
TACAAGAACAAGCATTAAACATGTTGTGAGCACCTATAGGCAAAAGTCAAATGGGTATGATGTACTATAACAATATATAAAAGATTCCAATAAGCAACTCATGAGTGATTAAGACTCCAGTAGGTACAGAGACCTACATGAATTATGATAAATCACAAGATATGTCTTTATGTCTGCTTTACAGATTGGGTTTTTAGACACCATGTAACAATATAGATTTCAAAAAGTATAATATTACCAGATGTTCCATTAGATATGTTATTAATATTCATGTCACGCATATCAGGCATTCCCGAAAAAATATATCTATATCAGTCAGAAAGACAGCATCATGACAATTTTCGAAATGAATTTACGTTATGTAGCAAAATTCTCTACGTGGTCTGCATTAAATATACTTACACATTCTCTATATTTCTTAAAAAATAATTAATTACAAATGTATAAGAATCTAAACTATTGGCATGCATTACATAAAAAGTGCAAAAAACGCAATAAAAACTAAAGACAAGTAGGTAATGGAAAACCGATCATCAATCCACATGTTTCGTCTTAAAAATTTCCTCTCATGCAATTGAGAATTGCAAAACGATAAAACTACCCGAAAACTAGACACTTCTAAAACTCTAGAATAATACCAAAAATAGAATCAGGAGATCATAAACATGTTACTTGAGAAGTCCTGCTACGGAGGCTTATGCTATATATACAGCAACATAGAGTATTGCTTGCAAGTATCCTAATTGTTATAAGGACGGGAAGCATCATTACTGTAATTCCGTATGCGGGACACACAAATGACGAGGAATAAGAAATGCCACGAGGGAACTACGTCTTTATGAAAGGATTAATCTTCAATATTTATTTACATATGACAAAAACTGGCAGTGCAATGTATAGTTTCATGAAAGGTGGATGGCGATGAACAAATTTATCTATGATTTTTAAATCGCATCTTGAACATCATTGCAAGGAAGGGAGAGCAGACCTTTGTGCTATCGAGATAAATAAATGATTATAAATGAGCCTCAGTTGTAAGACAGAAGGGACCTAACATATATCAGTTGCAAAATAATAAAAAAATATCGATAAAATGCTTCTTTCTAAAAACGAATAAACTTACTAATGTATAAGTAAATACAATAAGTCATTGAGATTGTGTGAATTGTCTATGTCTATAAACCAGGGTAATTGCGTTTGTAAGGCTAATGATGAAGTAATATCTTCACAATACAGAAAATTTGATATATGCAAAATTAATTATTCCTCAGTTCTCGTGTTATTGTCACCAACAGCAATTAAATAAAAATTGTATTGTAATATGAGGAGTTGAAAATACATAAAGATAATAATGTGATGGACCAACAGAGTCCTCACAATAAACAACAAATGCTAATGAATTCACTTTAGATATGTTATCATCTAAAGTGCCAAAGGCGGCGTTGAGCAGGAGGGATTGGTGGTGGGGGAGCGAAAATGGAAGAGACAGAGATCATGGAGTGGTCAGATTTACCAAGAGGTGAAAGCACAGAATAAGAGTAGTTTGAAGGGTTAGAAGTAAAAAATAGGTCAAGAGTGTTTGCAGCATGTTCGTGACGATCAGGAACGCGAGTAGGATGTTTGATAATTTGCTCCAGATCGTGAGTAATAGAGAAAGCAAGAGCCTCGCTTCCTCCCACATCAGTGTGAGAAGAATGAAGCCACTCACTGTGGTGTACATTGAAGTCTCCAATGTAGAGAACTTCGGCATGTGGGTGAGAAGATAGCAAGGACTCATGGCACGAGGAGAGATATTCAAAGAAAGACACAAACTCAGTGGAGCTTGGAGAACAGTAGCAGAAGCAAAGGATGATAGTGGTAGTGGAGAGATAGACTTTTAGCCAGAGAACATCAAAGTCAGGAGATTCAAGGTCAATGAGCCTCACAGTAGGAGTGTTAATGTTGCAGTAAGCACAGACCCCACCTTTGGAACGAAAACGAGTAGACAGATTATAGTGGGAGATTTTGAAAGGGTCAGTGGAAGCATGTATAGACAACTGGGTTTCAGATAGGAGGAGGAGGTTAGGGAGGAAAGTGCCCAAGTGCTGTTCCACAGACGAAAGATTAGAGTTCAGCCCACGAATGTTTGAATAGTAAAGAGTGAAAGAAGCAGATCTATTGGGATGTGCAAGGTTAAGAGCAGAACCATTACTACCACCAGGCGTGTCTGCCCTCAAGCCAATGGTGGAGTCAACACGATCCCCGGAGATTCTTCGCACCCCACTATGCCGGGTACTGGGGGCCATTAGTTGTGAACCTTCCATAAATAATGACAAAATGTGAGGAAAAGGAAAGTAAAAGAGACAGATGTGCAGAATGTTGTGACTTGTCAAATGTAATGGAATAGCAAGAGATGTGTAATGAATATGCCAGAATATTCAGTGTAGATGTAGGCATGAGGAAAGAACCGTCCTGAAGGAAGACTCAACCTGGAACTGTCTGGACCAGTCCTAGTTGCATCCTAATACCTTCAGTCGTAGTCTTTCAACGGGCGGCTGGTGCCATGGCCAACCTACTATCCATATATATATATATATATATATATATATATATATATATATATATATATATATATATATATATATATATATATATATATATATGAATCATTTTTACCATGACCGGGACTTGAACCTAGGACTTAAAATGAAGGTACAAAGCTAGCCTAAATATGATGAAAATGGACTGTCAGGATAATGACATATGAAGGCTCAAGTATATACAATGTTGCAAATTGACAGATAGCATAAGGACATCTATCTACCTTGGCTGTTTCCCCCATTGGGGGGTAGCCCACATCAAAGAAGAAACAAAACTAGAGCTTGGGGAGAAGTTACTCTCCCCTCTACTTCCCTTCTTCTGTGATGTCTCACGGGAGGTTAATACAAGGGGGGGATTCCCAGTCCCCTCGCCCCGTCCACTTTTAGTCGCCTCTTACGACACGCAGGGAATACGTTGGGGCTATTCTTTGATGTTGTGTCCGCCACATATGAAGGGTCTAAGTATATACGATGTTGCAAGTTGAGGTGTTACTGACAGTAGATCTGGAAATAGCTTTCCCAATTGTAGTATGGTTGTGTCATATGTAGTATGGTATTTAATTACTACATATTGTTCATAGTGGCCGAGTCAAAGCATGCAGTTTTCTATTTGACTGCTTAATACTGACTGACTGACTATCTGCCTCCATACCTAGTGGAAGCTACAAAGTACATGAAAGGGAAGCGGAGACTGGGTCTTTCTGACTATACCTAAACTAATCAGAATGATAGGTAGCCAGTCTCCTGTTGATATTGGCTTGCCTTACAATGAGGTAAAAGCCTATCTCTTAAGATATGGGTGCTGTAGCCAGGTACGAATTTGGTTCCATGCAAGAGCCTGGGCCTAATTTCCACGTGGAAATACTGGCTAATCACAATATTGTTTTGTGCCTCCAGATCAAATCTTATTCTACCCATTAGAACTCAGATGATGAAACTGGGAAGTGTGGAGTCCACACCACGTGGTCATCGTTCTAAACTAACACTGGCAGGCAATTAGGTGCATGGACACAGGGGGGAGATATGCAACACAGTGTCAAAGAAAAAAAAAGTTATGATCAATATTGAATAAGAAAAAAAAATGTCGAGAATGAAATTCGAGACGAAATATTAACGAGAGAAAATGACTGAAAGTGAAACATAAAAGTAACAAATGTTTTTTAGGCTGAATAAAAGAGCAAAATTAAAGAGTGATATGAAATAAAGAGTAAATGAAAATCGTAAAATTGAAAAATGATTATCATCATTTGATTAAAAAAGAGGAATGATTAAAACTGGAAGGGAATTCCCCCGAGAGTATTCAGTTGATTTTGATCGCAATTAACTATTTACATACTCATTTGTTTCTTAGACTCGTCACACTGTGATTCCCATATTGTTATCACATATTTTGACAAATGCATTCACACCAAGAGAGGGAATGATAAGAAAATTTAAAACAAAAGTGTAGAACATTTGTATATGATTTCAAGCCCAGAATTTAAATGTTTGCATTTCAAAAATACACTCATTTGTTTTTACATGCCTTTGAGGGCCTACTAAATTGTGCTTGAGCTGTTAAAAAGAAAGTAATGCGATCAAACACACATGTGCACGCACACACACACACACACACACACACACACACACATACAAACACACACAACACACACACTCACATAATTTCTTTTTTACAAACATAACTCCCTGTTCCGCTGAAGCCAGAAGGGTGGTAGCTGCTATATTTAGTAATTTGTGCATTTGGACTTCAATATATTGTGACAATTTTCAACTCTTCAGTCTGTCATTATTACCTGCATTTACTTGTAAAATATGTTGACAAACAAGAAGATATAAAAATGTGGTAAAACTGCTAAGAAAATAACTGGAAAAAAATATGAACAAAAAGAAGAAGAAGACTTAATAACCATCAAGTCCTCAAAGTTATATCCTTTTAAATTCACCTCTAGTTTAATTTTTCATCATTATATATAGTCAAGGTTATTATTATTTCTTTATGAGGTGATATCTAATATTCAATAAATTAAAAGTTAATTATAAATGTAAATTTAAGATTCAAAATTAATATTATATCCTATCATATAGGCATTATAAAAATAGTAACAGCTGTGCGGTAGATATAAAGAGGGAATAATTCATCATAAACAGCGCAAGGGTTCAGCCTTCTCTCTCTCTCTCTCTCTCTCTCTCTCTCTCTCTCTCTCTCTCTCTCTCTCTCTCTCTCTCTCTCTCTCTCTCTCTCTCTCTCTCTCTCTCTCTCTCTCTCTCTCTCTCTCTCTCAGTAACCAAGAAATTCTTTTCGACTGTTTCCCTTTTGTGGACGAAAGAAAAACAAACTTTCTAAGAATGAAAAATTGAATTTAGGATTTTCAAGAAATCTGGGTACAGTCTCTCTCTCTCTCTCTCTCTCTCTCTCTCTCT
>JAXCGZ010018328.1:0-2500 GCA_037179515.1 Halocaridina rubra | reverse complement strand
GGATGGTCTTACATATCAAGTTCTCCGTCTTCTTCAGAAAGTTCCTGGTAACCCCCTACTGCAGCTCTTCAATCTTTGCTTTTGCTTGGGGCATGTGCCCTCTGCCTGGACCAGAAGCACTATTATTCCTCTACCAAAACCTGGAACCGACAAATTTAGGCCTATCTCCCTCACCTCCTGCTTCAGCAAAGTGTTTGAACGCATCCTTCTTGCCCGGCTCATGCACCGTCTACAGGATAAACTCTCCCCCAGTCTTTATGGTTTCCTCCCACAACGGAGCACACATCACTGCCTCGCTGAACTCTACACCCGTCTTTCTCCCACCAGTGTGGTCGCCTTCCTGGACCTCAAATCTGCCTTCGATATAGCCAACAGGGAAATTATTCTTGACCAGCTGGTGGACTTTGGAGTTCGGGGGAACATACTGAAATGGATACGGGGATATCTCTGCAACAGAACATCAAGTGTCCTTTTTAAAGGGTCGTATAGCTCCTATGAACGGTTTGAACTGGGTACTCCTCAGAGGGGTGTGCTAAGTCCTTTTCTATTCAATATCCTTATGCATCATCTACTCTCCCTCCTTCCTGTCATCCCCGGTACTACAGTTACCCGCTATGCGGACGACATATGCATCCACACGACCTCAACTCACGACCTTCAGCACATGCTCCATGATTTTTACGTGTCTGCTACCTCCTGTGGCCTTATTATCTCCCCAGAAAAAAGCAGGATTTTTACTTCACGCAACTGCAGAGCACTGCCCGCATTCGCCATGGGTGGTAATGTCATCCCTCACTGCACACAGTACACGTATTTAGGTGCACCAGTCCGGATCACCCCAGCTATACCTGCACGTCAATGAATTCATACCTTTGTGAAGAGCCTTCTTGACCGTCTGGAGCCCCGCTTTGCACCTGTCAAGTGGCTTGCCAACAATGCTGCAGGAGTCTCCATCCCAGTGGCGAGGACCCTCTACATCCTACTACTTCGGTCAGTGGTCGACTATCTGTCTCCTGCCTGTGTCAACTTCCTAGACCAGCTCTCGAGCCACTTGAAAAGTTCCAGAATCGAGTCATGAGATTTATCTTGGGATGTTCTCTCTCTACCCGTATTGTGAGTATGCAGTTGGAGCTCAACTTGCCCCCTCTTGTGGAGAGGATTTATGCCAATGTGTCCTATTTTACTGTTAAGTGTCTTCACTACCCCTTTCTTGCTCCGTACGTCTCTGCTGTCATGAGGACGTCCCTGGATCCAGACGCACCCAGGCTCCCACTTCGAGCAGGAGGTCATAACCTTATCAGGGTGGTGAGTGACATTCTCCGTGGCCTTGACATCGACCTGCCAGTGCAGGCGGCTGTCCCAGATTTACCACCCTGGCGTGTCCCCCTCCCCGCTGTCACATATACACCGACCTCGAAGGATGTCTATCCCCCCCTGCAGAGACAGTTAGCTCTGGAGACTATCGCTGATGTGTCCACGTCTGTCCCTGCAGCACACCACGTCTATGTTGATGGTTCTGTGCAAGCAGATGGGAGGGCGGCATGTGCTGTGTTTTCCCCCACCATGGAGCCGTCTGTGCCGGCTGATTCATGGATTGGCCGTAGACTACCCACCTCGTCGAGCTCCACCTACTGTGACCTGAATGCCATGACTCTCCTTGTTCGACGACGAGTGAATGGGGTAATAATTTGTGACTCCCAATCGGCCCTACAAGCCCTATCCTCGCCAAGACCCATCTGTGGCCGTGCTGTGGGAGATATACTATCTCGCCTCGCGGCCGCTCAGGATGCTTCTCTTGTTGTGTCGTTTGTATGGACGCCCTCTCACATTGGGCTGACTGGCAACGACACAGCGGATCGTCTTGCCAAGGCGGCCTGTATGCTGGATGGGCATGCTGTGGACGCTGAGCCCTCCCTCCGATGCCTACGTAACATCATCTACTCAGCTGGGTTTGCCATGACGGTCCAGCGCAGGGACACGGAGAGGGCCAACAGTGTGTCCATACAGCACCATGATCACTTTCTTCACAGTCGCTACAAGTATCGCAGACGCGGGTTAATGGTGCGGAAAAACAATGTAGTTAGTGCTCGGCTCAGAATGGGGTATCGGCCTTTATGGCAGGTCTCCCAGACTCTAGATATGCCACAGTACACCTCCTGTAAATTATGCGACCGTCCTAATGCTAACACTCTTGACCACTATTGTCTTCAGTGCCCCACAGTGAGAGATGTTTTACCACGAGGTCAGAACTTAATACAGATCTGCTCATTTTTACGTAATGATGACAACCTTGATGTTATTCTTGCTCGTTATCCTCACTTTTGTGGCCATTAATTATATTGAATTATACATATATTTTCTGTATGTTGCTATATAATTCTGTTTGTGTATTCTGTGTTTCTCTGAGCTTTACTTTTGTATATAATGTACTCTGTGCTGCCATACTGTGAGTTGTGTGTTAGTATGCAGCAATGTTTTATCAATGTGTACACCTCCCTGT
>JAXCGZ010018327.1:12500-19263 GCA_037179515.1 Halocaridina rubra | reverse complement strand
CTCATCCCCACCCCTGGCTCTTGTTGGTTCCATTACATGTTGGTGTAGGAAATTCCCTTGTACGCAATCTAGGAATCTTGCCCCAAATGAGTCCTCACCACTGTGTGGGTCAAGATTTATCCAATCTATCTCTTTATGATTAAAGTCTCCCATAATCAAAATCCTACATTTTTTCTCCCGTGCCATGTTAACAACTGAGTTTATGACTTCAATAGTACCTATATGACTTTCCTCATAAATTTCAAGCCTATTTTGGTTCCTTGGTGGGTTGTATACAACAGTTATTATAATGCTCTCTGACCCAGTATTTATGCGAGCAACAAGAAATTCCCTGAACTTACTTTCTATAGCCAAGTTTATTTCTTCAACTTGAATCCTCTCACTTATGAGCAGTGCTATCCCTCCACCAGTCCTCTCAGATCTTTCGACCCTTAGTATTCTGAAGCCCTTAGGAAAAACTGTGACACTGTTTATGTCCTCACTCAACTTAGTCTCTGTAATTGCTACTATATCTGCCTTACTGTTGTGGATCCTATCTTTTAATTCTACTGCCTTACCAGCTAATCCATCAGCATTTGTGTATAACAATCTTAATGAGGCCCCATCCCCTGATCTTCTGTCATTATCTTCTTTATCTCCCCTTTGTCTGGAAGTATTCTGTAACGAAAATTTTTCTTCTCTTCTTCATTTCTTTCATCATTTAACCTTCTTGCCTCTTGCAACAAGTTTTTGATCTTTCCCATCTCTTCCTGTGTTCTGTATCGTCTAATGAACACTTCTTTGCATTCTTGAAGGTCTTTTAGATTTTTTTTCTCAACAATATTTCCCTACATGTTTCCCCTCTCTCAAAGGTTACTTTTGTTGGTCTCAGCTTTCCTTCCCTCGAATATTTACCTAGTTGGTGTATGTTTACAATATCCTCAGGACCACATACTACTCCAAGCTTTCTTATCATGTCTACAACGCTGTGTGTGTGTGTGTGTGTGTGTGTGTGTGTATGTGTGTGTGTGTGTGTGTGTGTGTGTGTGTGTGTGTGTGTGTGTGTGTGATTACCTAATTGTGTTTACGGGAAAGAGCCCAAAGCTCGTATCTTCCCATCTCCTGATCGGTTCCATTTTTAGACTTAGTGATACTTATCATACCTGTCCTTAAAACTATGGATTGAGATAGCATTAACTACCTCCTCGCTTAGCGAATTCCAATTATCAACTACTCTTACACTGAAAAAGTATTTCCTTACATCCTGCAAACAAGTTTTCTTACGAAGCTTCAAACTATGACCTCTAGTTCTAGAGCCAGCCATATCGAAATATCGATCCCTATCCACTCTATCATAACCATGAAGGAATTTAAAGACTCACCATATCCCCCCTTACTCTTCTAGCTTCGAGTGATGGCAAGTCTAATTCCCTCAGCCTCTCATCATAACCGAGATTGCGTATTTCTGGCACCAGTTTCGTGGCATGTCTTTGAACTTTTTCAAGCTTAGCTATGTGCTTTTTCAAGTGCGGATTCCAAAAGGGGGCTGCATATTCGAGTTTTGGCCTCACATAGGTTACATAAATATATCTGAACATTTCCTTGTCCATGTGCCTGAAGGCTACCCTTACATTTGATAAGAATGCATATGCTGCCCTTACTACGCCATTTATATGTATTTCTGGAGACAAATCTGCCAGTATGTTTACTCCTAGATCTCTCTCATTTTCTGTCTCTTGAAGTTGTACTCCAGCCACCGAGTAGTCAAGCTTGGGCCTTCTTGCACTTGTACCCATTCTCATTACCTTACATTTTGAGGTTTTGAATTTCATTAGCCACTTTTCTGACCACTCATGCAGATTATTTAGATCCTCCTGAAGTTCTCTACCATTGTTCTCGTTTTTTACTTTCTTCACAATCTTTGCATCATCTGCAAACATATTCATGAATGAATTTACAGACTCTGGTAGGTCATTTACATATACAAGGAACAAAAGTGGCCCTAAAACTGAACCCTGTGGAACTCCACTACTAACTCTTCTCCATTCAGACACTGAGTGTCTTACTCTAACCCTCTGTTCCCTTCCTTCTAAGTAAGTTTTTATCCATTCCAAGACATTTCCACCTATTCTAGCCATTGATTGCAGCTTCCTAATAAGTCTCCAATGTGGAACAGTGTCAAACGCTTTCTGGAAGTCTAGGAATATGCAATCTGCCCAGCCCTCTCTTTCCTGTAAGATTTGGCTTACCTCATCATAAAATTCTAATAAGTTTGTTACTGTTGATCTTCCTTCTCTGAAGCCATGTTGCCTCACTGACAAAAAGTTGAAGGATTCCAAGTGAAGAGAGATATGTTTCCTTAGTAGTTTCTCCATAAGTTTGCAAACTATGCTGGTCAAGGAAACTGGTCTATTGTTCAGAGCCGTATCCCTCCTTCCCTTTTTGAAGATAGGTATCACATTTGCTTGTTTCCAGCATCTTGAAATCTCCCCCGACTCCAGTGACTCCTTAAATATGATACTTAGTGCCACTGATATTGTGTTTGCGCATTTTTTAAGCACATGAGGGGATATGTCATCAGGACCTGTAGCTTTATGAACATCTAAATCCATCAGCGCTTTGCATACCTCTGTGGCTGTAAGGTTGATGTTCTCTAATACCGGCCCTTGAGCTTCTATCACTGCAATCTGAGGGGGTGGGGTATTTTCTACTGTAAATACTGACTGAAACTCCTTGTTCAATTCTTTGCAGATCTCTTCGTCCGTCTCAGTGATGCTTCCATCCGTTCTCTTTAGCCTTAAAACCTGTTCTTTTACCTTCAGTTTTCCTCTGATAAAGCTGTGGAAAAGCTTGGGATTTTCTTTACCCTTCCTGGTGATGTCCCTCTCATAATCTCTCTCTGCCTCTCTCCTTTTACTTAGGTAGTCATTTCTTGCTCTTTTGTAGGTTTGCCAGGCATTTATGTTTTTTCTCCTCCTATACCTTTTCCAGCATTTGTCTCTCCACTCCTTAGCTCTTTTACACCCATTATCGAACCATTTCTCTCTGGCATGAATTACACCTACTTTGGTGACAGGTATGCAGCAATCTACTATCTTCCCATATTTCTCACAAAAGATGTCATACATTTCTTGTACAGATTTGTTGTAAAATAAGGTTCTCCAGTCAATAACTGCAAAAAGCTCATTCATTTTGATGTAATCTCCTTTCGGATAGTTCCTCCTCATGTCCTCAGTGCCTCTACTCTCAGGAAGAATGTCTTCAATGATATACTCCATCAACAGCACACAGTGGTCACTCTTTCCAATTGGTGGTTCATACTCAATATTTTCAATATCCAACACATTATCTGTGAACACTAGATCAAGTAGTGATGGCTCATCCCCACCCCTGGCTCTTGTTGGTTCCATTACATGTTGGTGTAGGAAATTCCCTTGTACGCAATCTAGGAATCTTGTCCCAAATGAGTCCTCACCACTGTGTGGGTCAAGATTTATCCAATCTATCTCTTTATGATTAAAGTCTCCCATAATCAAAATCCTACATTTTTTCTCCCGCGCCATGTTAACAACTGAGTTTATGACTTCAATCGTACCTATATGACTTTCCTCATAAATTTCAAGCCTATTTTGGTTCCTTGGTGGGTTGTATACAACAGTTATTATAATGCTCTCTGACCCAGTATTTATGCGAGCAACAAGAAATTCCCTGAACTCACTTTCTATAGCCAAGTTTATTTCTTCAACTTGAATCCTCTCACTTATGAGCAGTGCTATCCCTCCACCAGTCCTCTCAGATCTTTCGACCCTTAGTATTCTGAAGCCCTTAGGAAAAACAGTGACACTGTTTATGTCTTCACTCAACTTAGTCTCTGTAATTGCAACTATATCTGCCTTACTGTTGTGAATCCTATCTTTTAATTCTACTGCCTTACCAGCTAATCCATCAGCATTTGTGTATAACAATCTTAATGAGGCCCCATCCCCTGATCTTCTGTCATTATCTTCTTTATCTCCCCTTTGTCTGGAAGTATTCTGTAACGAAAATTTTTCTTCTCTTCTTCATTTCTTTCATCATTTAACCTTCTTGCCTCTTGCAACAAGTTTTTGATCTTTCCCATCTCTTCCTGTGTTCTGTATCGTCTAATGAACACTTCTTTGCATTCTTGAAGGTCTTTTAGACTTTTTTTTCTCAACAATATTTCCCTACATGTCTCCCCTCTCTCAAAGGTTACTTTTGTTGGTCTCGGCTTTCCTTCCCTCGAATATTTACCTAGTTGGTGTATGTTTACAATATCCTCAGGACCACATACTACTCCAAGCTTTCTTATCAGGTCTACAACCATAGCTTTATTTTCTTCAAGTCTCCCCTGCCATGTTGGCTCCTGGGATTCACTTATGCCTGAGATTACCACTGTCTTCTCCTTATCAAGTGCCTGTCTGATGAGTGGGTTTGCCCTTTCCATCACAACGTCTTTCATTTTTTCGATTACTGTCTCTTTATAGTCAACTGTTTGTATGTTTTCCAGTGCCACCACCTTTACAGCCTCTTTTACTACCACATTCCCCTTTAGTGCATCAGCAAAGGACGTTTTCATGGCATCGTTTTCAATATTCAGCTCCTGGAACTCTTTTCTGAACTGTTCAATGTTTTCCTTAATCTGAACATTCCAAGCAGCAATCTCGTCTCTCTCAGAAGAGAGCAGTGAACTAACATCTAATTCCTTTAGGTTGTCATTCAGCTGTTTGTTATTATCTTCTTGTTTAGAAATTCTAGATTCTAGTTGACTCTTTTCCCCTTCCAGCTTCTTTATTCTTTTTTCTAGTTCCTTTCTCTCCTGCCCTTGTGCTTTATTTGCTTCCTCCAAAGATCTTATTTGTTCTCTGAGTGTTTCATTCTCTTTCATTTCTCCATCCATATTCCGAATTTTATCATCAAGGCTTATAACCATTTCCTCTAACTTCTTGATTCTCTGTTTAAGTCCTCTGATCACTACCCCTTCTCCCAACCCATGGGTGGGAGAGGTTTGGGACAGAGATGGCTTCATTTTTATGTTCTCCCTCTCACAGAATATAGAAAGAAGACGAGAAAGAGGAAAAAAAAAGAAAAGAGAAAAACTTCTAATTTAGCTTCACACAGAATTTTTATATCTCCATATAAGTGCTATTTAGTGACTCGGTTTGTCTCCTTTCTGGTAACACACATCTTAACTTAAAAACTTGACCATGGTAATTTAAGTATAAAAAGAAAAAGAAAAACAAAAGTCAAACCTGAAGGAAAATTCGAATTTGTGTTCGAGGTGGCACCCACCTGTTTCTGTTATTCTTCCTAACTGATAAAATGACTTGCTAACCAAGATATGTTATCACGGGATTTAGACTTTACATTTAACTCAATATATATACAAAATAACAAAATAGTAAAAGAGAAGGCTAAAAGAAAAGCAAAAAAAAAAAATGAAGAAAATAAGACTGCTGTACTACTTGGCAACTTAACTCAGTACTGTTGACAGGTGGGTATTTGGTAATTTTTTTTTCTTTTATTATTCAATTTTTTCGTGTATCAAACTAACTAACTAGTTAATATAAATGGGAAGGATACTGATTTTAACAATATATAGAACCACAGGATCAGGTAAAACGGCTTAAGAGCTTTCCCCAGTTTACACAAAAAATTAGGCAATGTGGTGTGATGGCTCCACCTCTGGCAACTCTTCTAGATTTCCCTCAAGGCAGAAACTGGACGGCAGCTTCTCTCTCTTCCTCACGAAAAAGTTCTCAATTTTTTTCCTTTAATATGAACAGTCTCGCCTTACAACAAATATTAGTGTGTGTGTGTGTGTGTGGTGTGTGTGTGTGTGTGTGTGTGTGTGTGTGTGTGTGTGTGTGTGTGTGTGTGTGTGTGTGATTACCTAATTGTGATTACCTAATTGTGTTTACGGGAAAGAGCCCAAAGCTCGTATCTTCCCGTCTCCTGATCGGTTCCATTTTTAGACTTAGTGATACTTATCATACCTGTCCTTAAAACTATGGATTGAGATAGCATTAACTACCTCCTCGCTTAGCGAATTCCAATTATCAACTACTCTTACACTGAAAAAGTATTTCCTTACATCCTGCAAACAAGTTTTCTTCCGAAGCTTCAAACTATGACCTCTAGTTCTAGAGCCAGCCATATCGAAATATCGATCCCTATCCACTCTATCATAACCATGAAGGAATTTAAAGACTGTCACCATATCCCCCCTTACTCTTCTAGTAAGGGGTGTGTGTGTGTGTGTGTGTGTGTGTGTGTGTGTGTGTGTGTGTGTGTGTGTGTGTGGGTGTGTGTGTGTGTGTGTGTGTGTGTGTGTGTGTGTGTGTGTGTGTGTGTGTGTGTGTGCATTAGCTCAACCAAATGAAGAATTTCCCTCTGCTGACGATAAATTCAACATATCATGATGGGTATTCACTCATTCTGCTGACTTATGGAGCCTCCCAACCTCGCTAGGACTGTCACTCTGCTAAAGATATATAGCATAAAGCACCTCAGAGTGTGAATCTCGTTACTTCCTGGGTACAAACTAATTGGTAAATTCACTATATCATCAGGGAAATATGGCCAACGTTGCATAGTGGTAACCCTCGCCACTGCGATTCATCAGGTCGAGGGTTCGTGGCCCGCCACGATATGGAGCTAGAGCGGGCATTCACTCAGGGTAATGGTCACACTTGCCAAAACCAAACTCATTCACAAGAAGACGCCGTAATAACCTTGAGTAGAAAAGAGAGTCCGTGACTTAAAA